>JAOBAS010000029.1:14459109-14470519 GCA_025311575.1 Elanoides forficatus
GAAGCTGAAAAGTCCTTGATTTTAGACTAAACACTACTTAGCAACAACTGAAAACATCAGTGTTATCAACATTCTTGACATACTGAACTCAAAACATAGCACCATACCAGCTACCAGGAAGACAATTAACTCTATCCCAGCTGAAACCAGGACACTACACCACTGCCAAGAAGGAAAAAAAAAGCAAAGTCTGCCTAAGTGTAACTAAGATGTTTTCTACGGTACAGCAAATGACAAGTGTAATTGCTAGACCATGAAGAAAATTATCACCATGGTATTGCCATAAAGTTTGGATTACATTAGAATATACAGTCTCCATACTGTTGGATACAACAGCTATATTCAAAATTTGTGCATAAGGCAAATTGTTAGGGTTGTTAGAAACTTGTGTTAAAAACACTAGCAGGCTAAGTTCAAAACTATTTAAAAAAATACCTAAGATTTGTCCATGTTAAGATAGCAACTATTAGGTTTGCACATGTTAAACTAGAATATGTTCCATGTCACAAACAAACAACCTTATGACTGTGTGTGTTCTGTTAAAGGAAAAAACCCGACATTTCCATATGCATATTTTATCTGGATATCTTGTTATCCCAGCTGTCAACAAGAGAGGTGGGAATCCTGACAGACTTGTCACTGGCACATGTGGATATTAGACACTCCTGATCAGAAATCTGCTGAGATGTCAGCATTCGCAATAGCCAAGGGGCCCGCGTGATCTGGCCATATGCTCTCTCTTAACACAACAGATTGATACCAAAGCAAAGCAGTTCAAATGTTTTCAGTGTTCATTCATCATGGCCTGCAATCTGCAAACAATTTGAAATCACTTTACTTAGCCATGCACTAGAAGTGAAGGTTTTAGCTTGAAGCATAAGCTTCCCATTCAGAAATGAAGTGCCTCATCAGACCTGAAAATCTTCCATGCTTTGAAGAAATCTGGATTTGAATCCGAGTTTGAATTTTTCAGCAACGTTTCAGGATTAAGCGGAAAAAAACCAAAAAACCAAACCAAACAAAAAACCTACCAGTAACATGGCTCTCTAAAAACAAGTAAAATTTTGATTAGCCTTAATTTAGGGAAGATATTCAACAAATATTATGTCTCGAATGATGGCAAAAAAGAATCAAACACATTGTTCTGAAGACCAAAAAAAGATACTGGTAACTGGTTTGTTTTAAAAACTTCTTTTAAGTCCAATTGTTAGTGTAAAGGCTGCAATCAAATGCCAGGCACTTTTAAAAGAAAGAAAAAAAAAAAAAATCAAAGCCCATTTATGAGTATAAAACCCTGTAGCAGAAATGTACGCACGACTCAACTGCAATAAAATAAAAAATGTATAGTTGAAGAAGAAAAAGATCTCAGCAACAAAGACTTCAAACTTAATAACCTGACCTAACTTTTCTTTGTCAGAAAACTATTAAAACATTTCTCAGGCTAAGGAAGACTTCCTTAATTCAAGCTACTGTCTCCTTGGGTTCAGAGCATTTTATCACAAGTTTTGCCACAGCAAATGTATCCCAGTTTGTGCTTTACCTCGAACAGGTTTGATCTCAAACTTGGTAATGTTTGTAAAACTATGATCTCCTTCCAAACAGCAGGCAGGTAAGTGAATTCAGCAAGACTGCTTTGAAAACTGGAAAATCTACTGCCAGCAGTCACTCATTCATGCCTTTTGCTCCTACAAATAATCCTATAAAATAAATTACAGAAATGGTATATATGCAAACTTGAAGTAGGATGAGTTTACTGTAGCAAGACAGCTATACAAGGACCTTTTAAAATGCTGAAATTATCCCCAACAGGAAAAATATCACTGCCAGAAATAAGAGTGGTAGTAGAAAGAACAGTCAGTCAGTTATGAAGACTTTGTATGTCCTTATGCCTTGTTTTGGCAGTTTTCTGCTCTGCATGGAAGGAACCACCGATCTTAATCTCCTTTATTGTAGCTTGTCTGGGTTCAGGCATGCATGAGCAAGCACCAACATTAAATTTGTACTCCAACAACGAAACCTCTCTCGGACGGGTAGCTTAGCATTGCTCACAGCTACCAGAACCACACTGGTGTGAGACTCAAACATGGAGTCTGAATTCAGAACAGATTCTTAAAGGAAATGGCTTTACTCTTCTCTTGCCTGCATGCAGCAACGTATTTCTTTGCTGGAGAACACCTGAAATGCCTGTCTGGCTGAGGAAGACCTTCCCAGCAAAAGCTACAGTCTCTTCAGCAGCAGTGTTTCTTTATTTCTCCCCAAGCACTCTAATCATGCCTTGGTCAGTTCTTCCTCTGAGCAATGAACAGGTCTCAAAGCACACCACACTTACCAGCTCTCTTTGCAAATAAAAAAAGTTGAAAAAAAAATAAATAAAGGTGTTTCTCATTTGTGTTTTCTGCATTAACATTTTTACTGTAGCTGAATTTGGGCAATGTCATTTTATGTACTAAAGTTATTTTTCTGCTTTTAAAAGTTATTTATTACTGATAATTTGACAAATGCTTCAGACTTCCTTAGTGCTACACGATGTCACTTAATGGTCTGTAACAGATGGCTTCTTCATTTTAGAAAGAATTTTCTTTTACTAAGGTCAAAGCAAGAAAAATTCCACAGAAGACAAAAGTTTTCCGCCCACTTTGGAGCAGCCATTTCTGTAAGCAACACTGACTGAAAAGTCCTTTTGAATCTGACTGAAAGGAAGCCAAGATAGCATTACTTTTATTTCAGTGGGTTACAGTAAAAACAAAATGAATGAAAATTAATAAAATTGTAATGGTTTTATTTGTCCCCCAAATGCAGTAAAGGACTACATTACAGAACATTTTTCCATAGCTGTTCTGGCAACAACACTTATAAATCACAACCAGCAAATGTAACTGATGCAGAGATGTATGTATCAAATTTTACAGGATTTTTCCATACAAGTCTTTCTGAAAACTTTTTGCTCCTAGAGACATGTTGTAATTAAGAATCAGCAAAGAAATCCCAAACAATATAAAGAATTATAGCAGCAATTAATTACATTGCTTTCAAGCTGAAAAAAATCAATTTGCTAATGAAAATCACTACTGCTTAACAGTAGCTGTTAACAGCAAAAATATTGTTACAATAAATCACTCTTCATAAACATGCATTTCTATTAGAAGTCTTCCTAATCCACACGTGTTACACTTAGTAAATTAGCCAGGATGTTCGACACTCCAGTCTCTACTATCCACGTGCAAAACCCCTCATGTGATATAAGCACAAGCAATTGCTGCGTACCTAGGAGACCTGTGGGTAGGAGATGCTTTGGGACAAAACCACACCGAGAGGGGATCACAGATATCTAAGGGTTCCCAGTACTCTGCTGCTGGAGAGGAGAGGGCTGGGCACGCTGGCTGGTCTCAGGATAACTTAGGATCACTTCGTCTTGCAACTGTGTTAGAAGACAGCATCCCCACAGCACTAGGGTACGTTGCATGACAGACCCGTAGAGCAGCTCACTTGTAGCTTCCCAAAAAGAGCACACAGCTCAGGTGCCGCTGACTGGAAAATCCCAAACCAAACTAGTGGCTGTCTCTCATAGAGAGAGTACTCTTCAAACACGCCACAAAGCACTTCTCTGTACCGCTGCATGGGTGAGTGTCATGGTTTAACCCCAGCCAGCAACTAAGCACTCACTCACTCTCCCCCTACCCCTCACCCAGTGGGATGGGGGAGAAAATTGAGAAAAGAAGTGAAACTCGTGGGTTGAGATAAGAACAGTTTAATAGAACAGAAAAGAAGAAACTAATAATGATAATGATAACACTAATAATGTGACAGCAGTAATAATAAAAGGATTGGAATATACAAATGATGCACAGTGCAATTGCTCACCACCCTGCCGATCAACTCCCAGTTAATTCCCAAGCAGCGATCCCCCACCCCCACCCAGTTTATATACTGGGTATGATGTCCCATGGTATGGAATACCCCGTTGGCCAGTTTGGGTCAGCTGCCCTGGCTGTGTCCCCTCCCAACTTCTTGTATCCCTCCAGCCTTCTCGCTGGCTGGGTATCAGAAGCTGAAAAATGCTTGACTTTAGACTAAACACTACTTAGCAACAACCGAAAACATCAGTGTGTTATCAACATTCTTCTCATACCTAACGCAAAACATAGCACTGCACCAGCTACTAGGAAGACAATCAACTCTATCCCAGCCAAAACCAGGACAGTCAGGCACGAAGCTGTGACAGTCGGCATAAAAACCTCTGCAGGAACAGTCACACCACAGGCCTTTGAGAGAAGGAAGGAGCTGTGCAGCAACTAGGTCAGAGGTTCCAGCACAGGCTACTGTTTTCCTTGTTATGGCCTAGATCCTGGATTAAAAAATTGTACAGTAGGGAAGAGAGGCTGGAGAAGGGCTAGGAATGACTTCGTGCAATAGTTAAGTTCAGTTGCAAAAGTAACCACAGCAAGAAACAGAGCATCCAGAAACTTAACAAATTGTAGAGGGGCCTTGCTGTGAAAACCCAGGACCACTCCCACAGGTGTGTATCATGGGAAAGTTGCAAGCCCACTAGGTACTGTCCTAACTGATGAAAAGACTATCCTACTGAATGCATCTAGAAAGAAAAAAAAAACCAAAACACAACCAACCCCCCCCAAAAAAAACAAACTCAAAAAAACCCACAAAAATGAAAACCCAACAACTTTTTACAAAAGATGTTTCATCTTTATCAGCAAATGCATTACACAAGAGAGAGGAAGCTCTGGCACGAACAAAATCAGGGCAGTACTTCCCCATAATTGCAAGACCACATGAGAAAAAAAATTAAGCTGAAGACGGGGCAGGGGGGGGCGCACAGAAGTTAAACTACTGCCTTCAACATTTCAAAGCTGATTGGTTATGCGGTAGATGAACTGATACTTTATTTTCATCATACCCTTTGCTTTTTATGCTAGTCGTATCATTAGTCATGGTATTCATGAAGCTTTACTTCTTACTCTAGTTCACCCAATTCCATTGAGAATCATCCAGGGTTTTCCCCAGTGACTCCAGTATAGTCTCACAGTACCACCCCTGTTAAACTAGGAAAGCTAGAAAAGAGCAGACCTAAGTGACAGACATGGGCTATGATACAGCCAGGACAGATGATACTAAGTAGCTTGCCAAAACATGGAAAAGTTTTTCAAAAGTGTATTTCTTTCTTGGATCCAAGAAAATATGAACCATTGATATTTGGGGATAAATGGCAGACCACTCAAAGTAGTCCTTGATTAAATAGCAAAAGAAAAACCTGTACAAAGTTTCACACATTATATCTGCAACACAAAAAAGCAGTTTATTCCTTAGCTACACTGTACAAAGCAGACACCAGTGATAGAATATAGGGATTTCCGATTCTGGAAAATGTCAGACTAGTCACTGAAAGCATCAGCATTTATACATGATGACTTGTACCTTCTGGACACTGGCTAAAGATGACATGTTAACTGGTCTAATAATATCACATGGAGCACAAGACACAGAAAGTAAACAAAACATTACGAACAACACAGAAAGCTGCAAGGAAAGAGATGGATCACCTACATGATTTTGTTTAGTAGACAGTTATACAGCTACATTTTGCAAAATCTTCATAAAAAGAAAAGCAACGATGTCCAAATGCCAAAAAACTACCAAAGAAAAATCCCATGCAGTTGCAAGAAGAATGAGGTATCCCCTTTGCACCCAAAAGCCACCTTGAAACAATCCTGCAGCACAACATCACTTTCCCCCTCACACAGAAGGGTTTGGGTGGGGTTTTTTTCTGCTTTTGGTTTCGGTGGGGGTTGGGGCAATGCGTGTTCTGTGGAGAGCAACAAATTTGGATAGCAACATAGATTTAACACAAAATACAATTTAAAAAATTCACTTACACAATAAAGGTGCACAAACAGACTACTGAATAGGTTTCAACTGCAGAACACTTCTGTAGGTCAGTCCTGATCTTTACCTTCTTTATTCAAGCATGAGCAGGCATTGCTGTAATTACCTGCATACACGCCTTGTGTATTCATTTCAATTTTAGCACTAGCTTTTGTCTTCTGTTTCAAAAGCAAACGTAAAAATTTCTGAAGGTCTAACTTCTTGTTCAACCAGGCACTTTTCTGCATACGTATCTTCATGTACTATTATTACATTAAAAGTTTCAGAAAATGACTGAAATTCCTGTTCCTCCAGCTTTGTGTGGCTTTACCCAATTACAAAGTAAAAATCATTATTGAGGACTGTCACACTGTTTTCATCAGCCATGTATTTTGTTCTACATTTAAAAATTAATCCAGTTGTCTTGAATGTTTATCAACTCTTATTCCCTCTAAAACACATGCTGCAGATCTCTGAGACAAGATTCATGATACAGATCACAGCATATTGTTTACAGTCCATAAACACTTTTTATGATGGTTTCATCATAAGGTAACTCCATTCTAAAAGTAAATTAAAATATTATCCAGGGCTCATTAATCTTCATTTATTCATTCAGTGAACATGAACTATATCCATTAAAAGGAAAATCAAGACATGAACTTTAATTTAAGCCACTATTTTAGTAATTGTGTTTAACTTTAGAAAATCCTAATATATAATCCTAACACTAGTTTTCCCCTTCATATTTAAGGTACAAAAAGGCCTTTGAATATAAACCATCCTCTAAAAGCCCTGTTCTCCTCCTCTAACTTTGCTGACAGTGCCAGTGGATTTGTACGTGTCAAAGCACGCTTGCTCTATGTCCTACGAGTTCATTTTCTTGTGAAACAGCCACAGTGTCTCAGAAAGCAGGGCTTTTTACATTCTCAAAGTACCCAGGCCGTAAACAGGGCTCCACTGTGTAAGTTTCTTGTACTATTATAGACAAATCACAACAAGACCTTCCAGAAGACCAAAGGGACAACAGGCACACGCAGATTGATGCACAGGAAGCACCAGGGAGCGACACATCAGGGGACTTCACCAGAACAGCAGAAAAATGTCATAACCACTGCCAAGTTTTTTCAGGTATCAAAAAGAAGGAGGCTTATGAGGAGCAGAGACTGAAGGAGAGGAAGAGAAGGAATGGGAAGAAAAACCTGAGAAGCGACCTGAAGCACAGCACCTGAAGAGCTAAACTCCCAGATGTTATCTTTTGCTTACGAAGTTGTACATGCCCCACTGTTGCCTCTCCTTCAGGCACTGGGACAAATTCGTAACAATTTTGAAGTCAGCTGCCCCCCCCAAACCTGAAGAAATATAATTCCCTCCCTAATTTAAAGCAAAACCAGAAAAGTTCAAGCATACTAGCTTGCCAGAGGCTCACAGGCCACCTTCCGTGAGCTTTGCCCAAACTTCTCCTATCACAATTCCACTTTAAACCTCTTTCCACACTTAAAGTTGAAATCTTACAAGAAAGAATAAAGCAGCAAACAACAAGTACAAGCAGTAGTATGAAACTTGTACTGAGTAATACAGAAGAAATAGCAAATATTCAGGGACAGCGGACCAAATGTTTCCAGCATCTCCCAAGGTAGATAAACCATTCCTCTTGAGATCTGAAGGAGGAGAGCACAGGCAACCTAAGATTTTACTTTATTTCAATTGTAAAGCCTTCCTTACATCTGGAAAACACAGGATGGAAATGGAAGAGATTCAGCAAGATCCTCCTGAGTCTTCCAGGTGCCTGAACAAAGGGCTGTCAGCTGTCCCATTCATTTCAAACAGCATCAACTCAAAGGCCAGTGATGACACTTCAGATGTCACAAAAATATGTATAAAGAAACAGAAAATGTATTATATGTCTGCTGCAAAGGGCTGCGTATTTCAATAATTCTGCAACATCTCAAACACACCAAAGTTGCATGGGTATGTGACTGGTTTCATTTTAAAACAAAAAGGAATCATTAACATCCAGAAATTTGGGATTACAGCTATCAGTTAACAAGCTGCATGTGTGAAGTATTTCAATAGCTGCTAATTACTAAACATAAAACCAAAGAAAAGCCACAAACTGCTTGTGGACAGCAAAAAAAGAAAGAATAAATTAATTAGTTTTTCACAAACATACCCAAAAAATGTTTTAGTATTTAATGTTTCTGTGCTATTAAGAGGCCAGAACACCATGCAGAATGAGTGAATTCAGCCATTCTCTTCTAGCCAGAGGCAAAAATAAATAACTACCAAATAATAAATTAAATGAGGTCTAAAATGGGATCTATAATTAATTACTTTCCTGCTGACCATTTAAATGACACTATTATTTTAAAGGCTACCTTCAGAATGTCAGCCTCTAAGATAAGATACATTGAGTATGAAGTTAATTGCACGAGCATATAAATCAACAGGCATTTCTTGCCCACAGAAAGTAAGCACTGCCAAGACAGAAATTACTGAAATTCCGTCAATGTAATGTCAACATTGTTCCTTCCCATGAGAGAAAGTAACAGTTTGCAATGACTGTTTTACAAGTCCAGCAGATTTTTTTTACTTAGAGGTAGACCCCTTTCTGACAGTATTTGCAAGCAACATCATCTGCTACCTATAGAAATTAAAGATCTCAAGGTACTAGCTGCCCTCAGCTAAAATGCATTTCTCCACCCAGAGAAAAAGCTTAAAATATAACACTGAATATACCAGACAGTTACTAAGCTCAAATCTGAAACATGAATCATTCAACACTTCCACTGAAACAGTAATTGGCAAGTTCTTTGGGGAAGAGACCATCTCTTGGTTCAATGTTTATACAACTTTCAACACACTGAACTTCTGATCCCTGGCACTTCAATTTAAACAATCTGTTTAAAAATGGGGAAAACCATGTGCTCAGCTTATTTATGATGTTAAAAAAAAAAACAAACCCAGAAAAATGTCCATCTGAGGTTAATCTAAAAGTCTTTTCTGATCTTTGGGCTTGACACAAACTGTACAATTTTGTCCTATTTGATTTGAACATCATGTGTCTTAAAAAATAAAGTAAGCAAAAGCAATGTTGTTTAAGAAAATTTCTATTTTCACAACACCAGTTTATTAAACTCAGAACAAATTTATAAGACAGCTGCATTGCCTGAATTTGCCTTTTGTTTTAACGAAGATCACTTTGGCCAAAAAATTTTGCTCCACGCTGCTACTAATCCATTTTCTGGACATGCTGAAAACACTGTCAACATAGAGTTTGAGGGTTTTTTGTTTTGTTTTGCCTTTATATAGTCCTCAATTTCAGTCAACTCTCATTTGAATACTCTTTTTTCAAAATGGGAGGTTTATCCTTGGTGCATCACAGGTATCACCATGATGGAACAAGTACACAACCAGAAATGTCTGATCAGTAGATTATAGAAAAGTTTTCACAAATTTATATCAAGACTCTAAAGCAGCAGCTTTCCACACAACTCTGAAAACAGGAATTCTTGCTATGAAAGCAGGGTGATGCCTCTTTCACTGGATTCAGCCCCTCCCTCTCTCCACAGAGTAGATTAGCAGATACAGGAAATCATCTGCTATGTGAACTTTCAAAATAATGAGTTGGATGGTTTCATTTTCTGCATACTGGTTCACTGAGTCAGCACACGTGAGCCACCTCAAACAACTTTTCTTTTAGCACACATTTGTGCACAACCTAAGGGGTGAGGCAGACTTCATCGGGAGGCAGCGGGGGTAAGCTTCCAAAGTTTCTTTCATGGTGACCCAACTTAAAGCCCAATCAAATTAACGCAAGGAGATGGCACCCAGCACCTCACAGGAGTTATTCAGCAGTTCACTGCATAACACTATATGAAGAAAAATTATTTTGGGTATCTCAGGAGAATAAAAATCACCTTGGGAAAAGAATGTTAAAAAACATAAAATATTTTAGCTAGACAGGCAGTGAAAAAGTAACAATATATACAAGGCTTAAGAGTGATCAGAGCAGCATCTTTGTCCTGTAATGCAGTATACTAACAGAGAGACACAGAAAAGGGCACTACTCTGATCTTAAGGAGCAAAGGCATAACAAGACCTATAGGATTTACTGAGTGCCCTACTGCTTAAATTTGAACAGTTACACATCAGAAGTTTATCTATTCACAACAGCTGGTTTTCACAAAGATATTAAAGCCATCAGGACATACTCAGCTGTCACTAGTTTACCTAAAGTCTCTTCAGTGACACAAACACGCAAGACCTACCAGTAAGTGTGAGGTGGAGCAGGAAGAACAAAAATACGTAGATAATATATTGGTTACTACAATGCAACGTCCCTGCAGAGTAAAAGCCCAAATTAATACTTCATGCCATGCATTATGGATGTTGCTGAAAGGCTGTGCTGTAAGAGAGACTGAGAAACCACTGTGGGGTTTTACATACAGTGGGCAGACAAAGCCTTGAAGGATAGAGTTTTCTCTCTACATTTACAAACTTCTTTTGCCATTATATTCATCTTTATTCTGTCTATTTATTTTCAACAAAACACTTACTTAAATAAGCCAAACCAGTAAGAACCTACAGATTTGACAGTGAACAAACACTTCTAAAGCAAGAACAAAGAATTTTACATCTCCTGGAAAAAAATTCCTAAATAAAAAGAATTGTTCGGTATTCTTATGCTCCACAGACAATAAGCAACATGCTATTATTCCCTTACCAATTTTTTGTTGTTGTTGTTCAGCTTCAATACTGATTTTCACTTCTCACATTTTTTTTTCCAGTGTTTAGAGCCCCTCTTTGCGATTCATTCCTGCTAAACAGAGCTAAACATGGATAAATCTGCCAGATTTCTGAGAAGGGTTCCAGCAAAAATAACAAAAACAAACCTGGATTTCTGGGGGGTATGCTAAAGGCTGAGACTGATGCTTCTCAGGTCTCTGGCTTCAAGACAAATGCAGTTCAAACTAGAAGAAACCTTTGAAGAGCAGAAGCTACCTGCAGATCAGAAGCCTTGCTTTCTAGCCAGTACTACTGGCTAGATTGTGACAAAGTTGATTGTGACTTCAAAAACTATCCTGTAGGTTTATAAAATTGAAAAAGAAGCTACAAATGCATGAAGGAGACAAGAAAAACTCCAGCCTTCACTCTTTACTTTGATTTGATGGCCAAGATCTTACTAGTCCTTGCAGTATGAAACAGTCTGTTAGTTCAGGAACATCAGTAGAACAGTTCTTCCAACATGTTAAGCAAAACAGGGGTTTTTTGGCTATTTTTAATTTTACCGTACTCCATCAATTTTTTTGTTAAGAAAAAAAAGAAAGGAAAAAAAAGAAAACTAAAAAAAAAAAAAAAAAACCATGCACTCTCAATTTGGATATTGAAGTTCCAAAGTACAAAACACACCTAGAAAAGCTGAATATGTGCGTGTTAGCTGTAGGAGGACCTAACAGTACTGAGTAGCTGGGCAGTAAAAGGCAGATGAAATCCAATAGAAGGAAACAGAAGTAAATACACTTTGGCGGGG
>JAOBAS010000029.1:14470526-14483849 GCA_025311575.1 Elanoides forficatus
GGGGGGGGAATCCTAGTTTCACATACAAAGGAATGGACTCTACTGTACCATGCAGGTGGTAGAACTTGTATGCTTTATGATTATTCCCACTAAATGTCGGCTCAGTGCGCAGCAGTGGCCAAAAACCAAATGCTAGAAATCACTAGAAAAGAAGTAGAGATCAAAACAACCGTTAAAAGGTAAGGTGAGTTGAATACCAAACTGGATTCAAGAGAGCCTGCTCAAATATCTTCTGGAATTAAAAGGATATATGGTAGAGTTTGCTACAGACCATGCTCAACGAAGCTAAAATCACAGGGTTTATTCACTAGAATCTTTTAAAAGTCTACTATGAGAAAAAAAAATTGCTTTTAGAAGACAAAATGGTTCAAAACAGGTATATTTTCTCACATCCCTGGTACAAAGGGCACTACCTTGCCTAGACCCATCTCTACTGTTCAAGTATGTTACAGAACTTGTTAAAAAAACTGGTAAGTTTTTCTTCAACACAGCTGCACCCCTGCAGTTTTCATTCACTTAATATCTTCTACTACTGCTGAAAATAAAAAATACACAGACCCAGAAGTGAATGTGAATTAGATATCCAATATTAAAATTTCGGTTCATTGGTTAATGCATAGTAAAGCTATAAGCAATAACAAAGGTACCTCAAACTGAGAAATACCAAGTAACTGTATCAATAGGTACCACTACATAGGCATTCATACATACAGACATGGTTTAAGAAAATCGTGCCAAAGAGCAACAGGTAAAAATTATAAACTGAATTTCAACTCATAGAAAGCTATTTGCATATTCATTATGTCTCAATCTTTTTCTGAAACTGTTTTTCCTCAGACTATTTCCCAAATTTTACAAAGCTATACTGTCCACATTCCCAGGCTCGGATGATATTACATCACAGCTATGTAACACACTCCCAGATACACACAAACACATCCATCCTCCTAAAGTATTCAGCTACTAACATTGGCATCTGTCTGCCTCACACTGGGGTGAGAAACAAAATACAGCTCTTCATCAATTCCTGCCAGTAGCACTATATTCTCATTTTGCTCTGTGCATGTAACTTCTGTTAGTGATAGGTGAAAACTACAAATTCTGCATGACTCCACTGGCTCAGCAACTGCTGTCACATTCTTTTCAAGTTCTAGAAAGCAATTATTTAATTTAAAAAGCAGAGTGGTATTGCTTACAATGAGAAAAACAGCTATAACTTAACTAAAAGTGAGGATAGTCAGTTCCTTGCAAATTTAGATGAAGAAATGACTTCGTTATTTTTAAAGAACTTTGCCTATTTAGATCAGTTCAAACTCCTGGCTGAAAATTCTGAATTGGAGATAAGCTAAAAAGAAACAAAAAAAAGGAAAAACAAATGTACTGGCAAAATGAGAACAATGAAAGACATCATCAAAATAGATACAATTACTTACAAATAAATGAGGCTCATTGTTTTCTATCAAAATTCAGCATTCTGAAATCATTTTGTTCCTATTCTGAAAGTACTCAAACAAAGCCATTACGATTTCTTTTTACTGCAGTGTAAAACACACAATACCTCTATAATTACAGCAATTTAATTTTTTTTCCTGTTTTAGATTGCATATTGTAAACCAACTTTCAGAGTGAGAGATCAATGCCACTTGTATTTGAAACTTATTAGAACATCATTTCAAGAATGACAAACCTACAAAAGACTTCTAAAAGCAGAATCTCTCATCAGAGTCCCAAGACATTAGTTTGGATATTTTACAAAAGCAAGCCAGTCCCTACCTCAACAGATTTAGGTTATAAACAACAATATACAGTTATTGCCCTTACTTTGCCTAGTCTTCCTGTTGGTTACCAGTTCTATACTAAAAATGAGCTGTACACATCTTTCACCACCTTTATGATAATTTCCTTCTATGCATTTCTCCATCTGTCCTAACCAATTAAATTGACAGCATCTCTTCACCTTCCTTCACCTGCATGTCTCAAACAGGGTGACACCTTGCAGAAATGACACAAAGCAAAACTATCACCCATTTCCCCCTTCCACAAAAATAAAAATTTAAAAAAAAATCATATTAGACAAGACAGTTGTAGTCGCAAAATGTCCTTCCCTTTACATATATATTTGGATACACCATTGCCCTCCATCCTGGTATGTATCTCCCTTTGCTCCTCAAGCACTGTTAACACCCTTTTCAACGCATTGTATGCTGTATCAATTAACAATAAGAACACAGCTACTTCACTGGCTCTCTCATTTTGGATGAAGGTTTCCTGGACAAACTTGTTCTTCGTATTTGCAGTTTCCTTCTTGTCCTTACTCCAGTTTTCCCCACCTTTTGAAAAATCAAAGCATTACTCCCAGCTAAGAACCCCCTCTGAACTTCTATGGTAAAAGTTGCCCGGGGTTGTTCCCAGCCGTCAGACAATCAGATACCCTGAACACATTCCTACCCATCCAGGAGTGATACAATGGTCTGCTCTTCACGTGGAGCTGGTAGTTTGTACCAAATACTTTACAAATTGAAGTATGTACCATGATCACTTCTACTAAACACAGCCTGCATTGTGGTACATCTTGCTGTGTGAACCATGACAACTAAATGTGTGCTCAAACGTAATTTTCTGTATGACACAAAATGAATGTGTCATATAGACATGAGTACAGTATTTAATAACAAATAATTCTGTATTAGTAACAAAGTATTTAACCTTGGGTGGAAGGAAAAAGACATCAACAATTTTGGTAAGGATAACTTGTACTGATCAGAGATCTTGTAAAATTCACCTCCCTGGTATTTTGATAAGAAATTTCTGTAGAACAATTTGACACATTTAAATTAATCCGGTTTCAGGCAGAACACCTCATTTCTTTCTCCCTATAGCACATAAGTAAAAGCTTTCAAATTTCAACTGCCTTTTCAGTTCACTGATCATACACCATCTCATCCTAATTTAGAAAAGCAAGTAAGTATGAACATAAGACCTGGGAGCCCGAAGCATAACACACTGATGCTTTTCTAGACCAAAGTAAACTTAAGTATGCATTAAAAGTAAATTTGTGAATCAGAGCTTTAGATAGAAAGTTCACACAGCTCTTGGATAACACTGACATCAACCTGAACACAACCCTTGTGAATACCAAGTTTAAGGAAATTCAGCAACTGTCAGCAGCATAATTTCCTATGCTGACCCAGTGCTTTGGCACTAATCACATGCTGATCAGGCACACACAGTCATCCACCACTTTTCTATACCCAGTCAAGTCCCCAGAGAGGAAAAGGGAAGATGGCAAGGCCACAGAATAGCTAAAAATCAAAGGTATTAAGTGGAGAATCTCCTCCAAATTTTTCAACAAGATAGCATACAGACAGACTGAAGATACTGACAATATAAATAAAGCCAATTCAAAGAGCATGGGGGAAAAAAGTCCTCAGAAAAGATGAATCAGCCTGGAGGGAAGCGCTGACCCGTAAAGCTCACTCAGTTTCTCTGTGTAGACTGAGGCTGGGGGAAGAAATATAACGGATGGGAGGATGTGGGATACCAGGTTAGCAGTGGAGTTGAACTTCTACCTAAAAATAAGAGTCAAAATTTATCCATCTCTTTGAAACAGTCACAGGAACCCCACGGGGATCTGAACTCACTCTGCTGCCCTGCAGCATGCCAGGAGCCTCTTGGCAAATGGCAGCTGCAGGAAAACATATCACCCACATCCGCTACCACCTCCTGCAGTGCCTACGCACCTCTCTACTGCTTTGGTACCCTAAAGCTAGGCACAGACCAAACATTAAATACCTGGTAAGAAGCCCACCACCCTGAAGACCAGAATGGCTCAGTGCTTATCAGAACAGTCTTTATCGCTAGACAAAAATTCCTGAGAGAGGAATAGGTTCAATCTATTTTTTTAAGGAATAATAGAGGAAAATGCTCAAGTAGTGAAAACAACTAAAATATTTAATATTAACATATTCAGCCATGAGAATCTGTTTTTCTTAAACTAGCAACATTTAAAAACTACAAAATATTTACGATTTCCACATAAATGAAAACTGGAGGATCAGGTTGTCCAATTTCCTCAAACACACACACTTTTATGGTATTTTTTGAGTTCTAGTCCTATACCTACCATGAAAATATCTCTTTGGGGATCTGACTACATAGGCAAGCCTGAGAAGTGAGAGCTGGTAGAAAATTATTTTACTGTTCGCACAGCACAAGCTATGATATAAACTTAGGGTTTTAACATTTACCTTAACCCTCACTTCGATTTGTGCATCTGAAAGCTTGTGTGCATACCAGTGATGTGCTAAAGCAAAGCATCCTTCTACAAAGGCTCATGGAAAATGCTAAAGAAAGTACATGCACACTTACATGGTATATTTGAAGTTGACTGTACCTTCACTGAAATATCTTGCACGTGCAAAGCAAAATAACAGGTACTGATGCAACCCAAAGTGAATGGTGAAAAGGAAGATGGAAGGAGAGGAACTGCAGCACTGCAAAGCATCCTGCACCTGAGCCCATGCATGGGCTGGTGCCGAAGCCCTCTTACTCCCCCGCCTAACACCCAAAGCTCGGGTTTATGCAAAATAGACATCTTATACTTTAAGATGAATGAACAACTGCTATGACTGACAAATATTTTTCTCTGTACAGTTACTTTAGTGGACCCCATGCCAACAAGAGAAGAATGCAGGAAGGAAAGATGCAAAACACTACTCCTGGAAGTGTCTCTCCATAGCAATTTCTGCAAGAGAAGAGAGGGCTACTTTTAAATTTAAGTCAGATTTCAATCTCTTATTCTCTGCAGTATGACTACTCAATACATTTCCATTTATTATTTAATTTGGCATGTATAAGCTACAAAGGACTTCTACTGATCTGAGTAATATTCTGTACATTACTATAGTACATAATATTTTTTCTTGTAATCTGATTACATTCTTTCCAATTTGTAAATTTAGAAAGAAAAGCTATCAGAGTAGATCATAGTTGGCATGTCACTTTCCAAAAGTCATTTACATTTTTCTTTTTACATACATCCTTAATAGTCAATTTCCTTTTTTCTATACATATTTTAGTGTGAAAATGTTTGCCATCAATATTAAAATATAAATTATCTGCATAGTCATGTAAATAGCTTACAGAATTACTTCAAATCCCATCCATTACACTCATATCTAATAGCCAATACCCCTTTTGCTTTCATATTTTAATATTAAGTTGCTTACTTAGCTGTGCATAGAAAGAAATCTCAGTGCCTTTTTTTAGACATATCCTCCCAAAACAGAAATGAAGTTTTAGTAAGTTTTGAGATGTTTAAGTATTTATAAATTAAAACTCAAAAATACAGTCTACAACACAAATGTAGCATGGTTAAAGTGATTTGTATTCCAAATTCAAATGCCTTGTAAGATATTTTAGAAATTCCCCTTAACTCTGTAACCAAATGGTAGTGAGCCACACTTTGAAGTGGCAACCAAATACTTTAAATTCACTATATACACATTTAAGACTTCTCATCCTGACAGTGCACAAAAAACTTGTACAAAACAGGATGTGTTGATCTGAGTTACATTTATGCGTTGTGATTCTATATTCTCATGGCTGAAATTGGGACGACACAGAACTAACACAGGGGGAAAACTCAAGTTTGTCATGATGACTGAGCTGCCTGTGGAACACACTCCCTTAAATTAATAAATGATGTCTGTTCTCCCTTACTATCCTACCAATCCATGCACCAAAAAAAGTGTTCTTGCCTTCTAATTTTGTCTTACAATGAAGTTATACTAAATTTTACAGGCTAGTGTCTAACAACACTTCATTTCTGTCTTCCCACGTGCAGCCCAAGATAAGACTCATCGCCCATGTCCAGGAACATGTGTCCCTAGTTCACAGACATATGCTACTCCCAGCAATATAACTGTTCATGCAGAGACCCAGATCTGACAAATTTAAAAGAGAGAACACCATTTCAATATCTGACTTTTTAAGCCAAAAACATTATACGGTAGGGTTGTACCTAATTGACAGGTAAAGCTGGGCACCTAAAATGGGACTCATAGAAGGACACTACACTTGCAGACAGCAAAGCTATATATCCAAATATTACACCTTAAATTACAAAGCCTTAAAGAACTCCCTGCATTTGGGATGCACAGGCTGGAGCTTGCCCTGAAGATGGATAACACATCCTTTAAAAAAATAATTCAGTGAAATGGTGCTCATTGCATTTTCAAACACAGCTAGTGATAGTGGTGATGCTGCTTCTATCCTTGGTTTGTTTGGGTTTTTTTTTATTCAGCAGCTCACTGGTTAGACTCAAGAAGTTTTATCCATTTCATAACCCAATACAAACCCAGGCCACTGACTATGAATAGTGTTGCATCTTATCCCTCAGACAAAAGTTTTGAAGCTTTCTGGGATTCGAAGTCATGCCCACGCCAGTTTCTTGTACGCCTGGTGGATCTGGTTTTTTTAAAAAATATATGCTGCCTCCGAGAAGAGAGAGGGCAAGTGTCTCAAGATATAACACAAGGTAGTTACTTGGTTCTTACCAAAGGTGAAAGGTGGATTTGAATTTCCGGGTCAGAGGAGGGAAGAGCATCTTGGGCCTTCCTTACCTGGGAAAAAACCCTAATCACTAGACTGCAAGAAAAACAAAACACACCCATGCTGTTCCTTCAGCCGTACAAGACTGAAGCATGAAGCACTCTCACTACTACACATGCCCCAAAACGTATTACGCCCATCACAAGGGAGCACTCAGATGTAAGCTAGACGCAATGCTGCTGAGCCTTCGTCAATGCTGAGGTTCTCCAGGCTTACAAAAAACCCCAAGCTTTTGGTAGTCAAGGAACCTATGCATCAAATGCTCAGTGACCTACATATACCTCTGATGCCTGCAAGGTTATGGAAGAGTTTATGAGGGCTTCACGACAACGTTGTGCAACAGACACACAATTATTTCAATAAAATTGTTCACTCTATCAAATAATGCATCCCTTCAGTCATGGTTACTAAAAAATTAAGAAAGGACCAATGGCAGACTGAAGGAGAAGTGGGACATATTGGAAACAAAACTGAAAAAAATGAAAATGCAATACGCGGAAAAGAAGATAGGATAAGCTTAATAGCGATTTTAGTCTATGCAGCCTGGAAAAACCTGCCTGCATCTCCATCTGCTTTGGCATTATTAGAACATGGAACATGACAAGATAATACATGACAGAACCACCTAAGGTCTTTGAGTCCAACCCCCAAAATCCAAAATGACCTCTAGCAGATGCCAAGTCCAATAAACTCAGCAGGAATAACCACTGCTGTCTGCAGGATTACACATTTTTCCCATCCCACATAGGTATGTCTTCCCCCAACTTTTGCAGGAAACAGCACCAGTAAAAGAAGAGACCAAAATCTTCCAAAAGCCTTGCGTTGGAGCAAAATATGCCCCTGGGAGAGAGCAGGATGAAACCAAAAGTACAACTGTTTATTGCGAGAAAGGTGATATAACAATGAACTATTTTTCACATTACTAAGTGATTCCCACTACATTTCTAGTTTCATACTTTGTCAAACTTCCACTGTAGAAGTTGTCTCCCGGTCAGGTGCTTGTACGAGGCAATTGTAACTCAAACCTCTACCCACTGCAAGACGCAGCAGCCATCTCGTCAAGCTGTTTTTATGTGCTGGTTCATTCCCCATGTGTTTAGCATGTACCGGAATTTGCCCAAGCAAACTAAGGAAGAAGAGTCAGGGGGGTTCAGGGAACCGATGCTTATGAAGTCAGATTTCACTAGTTTTACTGGACATGAAAACAACTGTTAAGTGTCAGTCTTGATAAAGATTTTGAAGTGAAACTTTCAAAGCCCACAAAGAGCTGGAATCTTAAAAATGAGACTTGCAATCTTAACTTTCTTCAAATGCTTTTGAAAGGCCTAATCATGCACAAACCAATCTGAATACAAATATATGATTTAAAGACCCAAATAAGACAATACAGAAAACATATTAGGAAGTACATTATAAAGACTGAAGTAGTTGCAGGAAGAGACAGAAGAGAAAACATAAAAAACCTGCAACAGGATGGGAGAAAGACACTGACAGAAAATACTTTTAAGGAAGATATATATTCTTCATCCTTCATGCCTTTTCAGTGTTTATACATATGTTTGAAAGTGACTTAGTAGATTGGAAAAGCTCCAACTTCTTTGGTGGCATGGTTCTCATAACAGCAGGTGGTTATGGTCCATTGGGCAGAATGAGGGGCAATGCCCTCCTCGATTTCCCTGTATTCAGACCCTGCTTCTGGATTACATACACGTTCAGTCTTTGAGCAGGAAGAATTCCACATGCTTCATAAAACTTGAATTAGCTGCTGTACTGGAGGGACTTTTTTATGACTGTTAGAAAGCTCACAACAAAGCTGTCAGCAATAGTGCAGGCCACCAAAATATTTTTTGTTATAGAACAGGCAGGAGAAATCTAGAGGCATGACTGTCTTGTAGTAATTCTGAGCTGTGACTGTAAATTGCTCATTTCATTACAGAGTTGAAAATTGTACTGACTAGATGAGACCCCACAAACCTCCCATAGAACCTGCAGAGAAAAATGGACCATGGAAGTCTCATCTGTGACTACCCAGTTACTTCCTATCCAGGGGTGTCTGTGCATATGTGTGTGCAGATACACACACACACAAAAAAAAATACATATATATATATATATATAAGAACATGTATACGTGTGTATATTTTACAATCTTAGACTGCTGGGCTTTCACAAGAATCTTGTTAATGCATACACGGCTCTGCTGACTGCATTCAGATGTCAGATTCAGAGCTAACAATCTAGCAGGTATAAATTAATTCAACACAATTCATGCCCTGTCATGTCTAACTTATTAATTATCATAGTACAGTAAGAAAGACGGTCTCCTGAAATGTGCGAGAATAGTAATTTGTTCTATGAAACATATGAATGATCTTTTCATATCAAATTTTCTTGTAAGCATTTTCTACAAACTGTACAAATATATACACTCATGCACACACAGATACTTTTGCTACACAACCGAGACAACCAGCAAACTGAGGGCAGAAAGGCTCTGCAGCATTAAACACAGGAAAGAGACCAAAACCTGTGAGGTGGGCAAAATCCACAAAGAAAGGGATAGAGAAGGAAAGGCAAAGATGGTGCTTTGTTTATGTAGAAACAGAAAAATCTGGTTTGAATGGGAAAACATCAAAAAAAGATGGCTGACCTCAAGTGATATATTCAAGCAAAGGCACAGTTAATTCGATTCCCTATTGGGTTTTGGGTGATTTACCAGTAACACCTTCAAAACCTCAACACGTTGTTATTAAAGATAGCGGCTTCATGGTTCATCTCCATTTTGCAATGGTTCTGCTATAAAATCGCCTACTATCCAAAAGGTAATGTCACAGGGTGCACAAATAGGAAAGAAGAGAAAAGGTAGTGCTACATCACTTAGTCTAACTGGTTGTGAACAAGCACCGATGAGGCATGGGGAAGCACTGAGAATCCTAACAGGGCCAAATTCAGCAAGAAATAAAAGAGTTCAGAAAGTAGCTACCAAATTAAGAACCACAAAACACAAAGGAAATTAACTGTAAAAATTCGCTATGACGAGCAGAAAGCCGAGTGTGACACAGAACAAACAACAAGTATCCAGAGTGTAGAACAAGACACGATCAGAGGTGAGAATACGCTGTCACAAATGAAAAGCAATGAACCTGTTGTTTTACTTGGGAGATACCTGCAATCCTGAAAGCAGATACGAGAAGACACAACAAACAGTCTGAGAAGCAGTTGTTCAACAGAGGAAAAAGAAAGCACAGCAATTTGCCATTTTGAACCTGGAAAAAAATGCTAGAGGATGAGGGGCTACAGAACTGTTATCTTTGTTCACTTTTCAAACATTCATGACACACAGATTTTGGGAAGTTTCCACATAAAACTTACCTTTATATAACATTTAAAGCAATGCCAGGAGCTAAATAATTTATAAATTTTAAGTCATAAAATGTGAAAAGTAGGACAATGCACAAACAAGTTTGCTCTCCTTTGGTAGTCTTTCCCTTGACTTCAATTTTTTCCTAATGGCACAACTCTCACTCACATGAGGTGGGACAGAGAATTTCCTTCCCTCCATTTTCTGCTGAAATTCCCTTTGCTAACATTTTGACTACAGAAAAAAAAGTTAAAAATCAAATCTAAACAAGATTATTTACCAGTAAAGTTGCATTACCTATCACTAAGTACTGAATGCTAATCAGCCTAGGAATCATCCCAGGGATTCTTTAAAAAGAGAAATATCAAGACTGGAAACATTTTTAAGAATTTTCTGTGGATGCCATAAATACAAAAATGTGATGAATACTGGTCAGGCACAAAAGATGGCAGCCTGTTCCCTCATACATGTGGGAAATCAGGTAAGAAGTACTGCTTCACCACAACCACTCTCCTTTCTCCCATTTTCAAGCAGCTCTAGAAGCGACAGATTTGTATTCTGGTACTGACCAGTCAATGAGGATCAGCGACCGTCTCAACTGTGTGGTCAGCTGAGTCCCTGACCTAAAAGGCTTTGCATCTCAAAGGGCAAGGCAAATCGTGGCTGCTGAAGAGAGATGATTTTAACTTCACAGGTGTTCCGTTGAGAGTGAGCTATAGCATTTCAGGCTAAAAGGGACCACTAGGACTACATTATCCAGTCTGCTGAGTAGCACCTCAAAAATCCAGTTTTTCACACACCATTTTACAAAGAATTATGACTGTCACAAATGGAAAGCAATGAACCTCTTACTTTTCCTTGGGAGATACCTGCAAATATTACAGTAGATTTGAGAAGACACACCGTGATACAGCTAAAGACAGACGGCTCTCAGTCACCTCGAAGCATGGCAACTTGCATACAGCTAGCTATTAAGAGTCCAACCCCCTGGAAAGGGGAAGACTTTGCTCTGACTTGTATACATGATCTAAAATTAAGATTAAATTACTCACCTCGATTCACTAAGAAGACTGGGTCCCCACAAAAAATCTGAAACTCTTTAAACCACTGCAGTGTCTTTAAACATAAGAATTAGACATGCCGACCAGAAGTTCCCTTCATACATTCTAAGGCTTCAGTGGGGTCTGTGCCATCACAGAAAGCCAACCACTGGCCCTGGGAGACAGGGAAGTGCAGTCTCGTCACTAATCCCCCAGACCCTGCCATTTGCTTTCAGCTGCTGAAAAACAAAGGCTGTTGCAGTTTCTGGAACTGAACATTATGCAACTTTGCCCAGTGAAGTTTAAAGCAGAGATGCGTTTAAGAAGATGGTCTACCCATGTAAAATACATAGTGCAAAACTCTGCCAGTACCATTAAATCTTCAAATATATGGACCTATCATATGGGCATTGCCCATTTTATAAAACACATCATTTTAAGCTGGCTAGAGTACACTTATACAAAAAGCCACCCTAACCACTTAAATCTCGACTCCACTGTCTGAGCATGGGTCCTCTAAATCAAGGTCAGCATTCAAGATGAGAATCTCAGTCCTCCACGTTTCTCCACATCAATGGATTAAAAAAACACTTGGAACATTGCAGCCCAAACATCTCCAATCACACACTGTTTACAGGCAAGTCTGGGCAACTGCCTGCATTCTGTTTCCTGAATTACAGCAAATTACATGTTTTGCAAATAACGTTTCTCAACACATGAATATAAGCTCCTCATTAACATTTCTGATTTTTTTTTTTCCTTTTTTAAAACACTTTATACACTTGCACAGAACTAAAAATTAGGATCAGGAAAACTTGCCAGCAGTTCAGCATGAAGGTAGGAGACGAACTGCAGAGGTGTATTCCTAGCACTGGAAAATAATTTGCCACCTGTACAAACTAAAATGAACAGTAAATGCTTCAGACGCAAATTCATGATGCTTATTCCTGTGCTTGAGCACAGATATAATTACTGTAGTAGCAGGGTGGTAAAGCTTTCTATGTAAGTAGTCATTTAAGCCACGGTTCTCCAGTTTGAGGTAATGTGGAACTGAAACATGATCAAAACCATGTAAGCAATGTCAGTTAACGTATGCAGTATCTGGAGACCCAGAATCTTCCTAGAATAGAAAAGAGGCCGTAGTATCTCCAGTTACATCATTTTATTCCACAAACAAAGCTTTTCTTTTTGGAAGTAGGGAATAATGACACATTCCTGTTCTATATGCTGTTATTTTGCAAGCCTGAAAAATTTAAAAAAGCAGAAATTATTTTTTATTCCCTGGTATGTTTTTCATAAAAAGGACTAAAGTAAAAGATCCCTAACAAATGGAATTTCCTTCCTCTGGAAATCACTGCTTCAAATTGAATCATTAAAAAGACTTTAACAGAAACCATTATCAGTCTCACTCTGGCAGAAATGTGCTTACCATTGGTTTTAGTCATGCAGATAAATGATGGGCACTGGCTCTGGAACTGAAAAGCTGATGACAAAATGGCCTTGGTTATAACAATATAAAGGATGGTTACAAAACTCTTAGAATAACCATTGTTCGATCTAAATAATTTTGATGGATTACTGCATTCACCATGACAGTGTGGAAACAACAAGAGTATACAGTGCAAAACAACTGATACATCCTCAAGCTCTTTAAGGTATCAAAAAATACTTCCAACCCATCTGTGACATAGAGGTCTTCAGTTTTGTATACACACATACAGTGTTAATACTCATACCAGAACTTTTACATTTAAATAGTCCCACTTCTCTTTTATCAGACAATGCAGATTCATTCAAATGAAAACAATGCATATTTAGTTCAGTGACATTTCAGTAAAAAAAACTAAATCCCAAATGACTTCTATGCATTTACTCATCAACAGGCAACAGAGATGGTGTTTCAGCCCAGTAATACCAGCTCAAAGGTCAGTAGTGTACTTCCAGCAAAGAACTGGCAGAAGCCATTTCCTTTACAGAGCTACTCCTACAAATGACATCCCTACCTTATCTTAAGAGCGTATTTTTCCACTAACACTCGCTTTTCATGGAAAACTTCTATTAACTGGTGCATACAAGAGATCCTACTGCCTAGGCCTGATGCTTTTGACATCCTTAACTGGAAATGTATCATTTCTTCTGCCAGGGAAACCTCCTCATCTGCCTAGGAGGAATTTGCATATGGAAGTAACCATTTTCTTTTTATTGAGCTCCTTGTTCTTAGACACATGAATTCAAATTAGTAACAAGTCTGACACACTAATAATGAAGTGACCCAAGATAAGAAAATATGACACTGGGGGGGGGGGGTTC
>JAOBAS010000029.1:14487743-14498210 GCA_025311575.1 Elanoides forficatus
GGGCGGGGGGGGAAGGAACTGCTAAAAAATGGGCAAATGAAACAAGAAAGAAGGCTAAATATTCATGCAGAACAGACTGTAAGAGATTTTGAGAGAGTAATATTTATGATGAAATAATAGTAACAACAACAAAACTGTTGTCCTCTGCTGAATGAAAAGAAAACATCACCATGCAGCAGCCACAGCAAAGATAACAGAACATACAGCAAATCCAGGTAGTAAATTAATTCCCTCAGATTTATGGGTTCCTAAAAGAATCTATTAGAATACGCTGGAAGAGGGCAGACAGTATTGCTTAGTGGAGGTGAAACAAAATTTATAAATGCAAACATTCCTTATTCAGCATTTAAAAAAATAAAAAAACATATATATAGATATTTACATATGCCCATACCACTAAAAAAGCTCAAATTATCTTAGCTTAAAGAAATACATCATAATTTTTAGAGTGGGGGAAAAAAACCCAGATAAGAACCACCTCTTCTTCTTTTCTTAAAGAATACTAATACAAGGTTGACAGTTACAATGTGCAATTTAGAAGGGAAGAACACAGCAGATTTATAACCCATTCAAGTCTGGCTGTTCAGACAAACACTGAAGTAAAATTAGCATTTATTAAAACAAATGGACTATAAATATATTAACAAATGCTATACTTAAGAAGAAATATCTGCAATTAATGTAATAGAACACAGAGTGTTCACTAATTTACAGCTGGCAAAGATATTTGATATCCACAACATATGGCAGCAATTTCTTTACAACATTGGAACAGCAGTTTTTCATCAGGATTCCTGCATGGAAGGACTCGAGCATTATCATTTACATTCTACACCATTCAGCAAAGTCGCCACCATCTTTCTACAGCTGAAAAAATAGCATGATGAAAGAAACGGGCAGTTAACTCAAATATTCCACCACTGTCAGCTCCATTTTGTCAAGACAAACAATGGGTTGGAAAACTGTGGCAGGTACATGAGTAGTGTGTTAAAAAACTGCTCTGCAATTATCAATGTTGTAAAACATTTGGGTTATCTTTTAAGACTGCTTTTGATATAAAATTTCCATTAGATTTTTTTGTTTGTGTTTGCTTTGCAGAAGAACACAATATTGCATATAAATAAACCTTGGGTTGCCTGTCTTACACAGATGACTTAAAAAGCTCATGGTCTAGATGCAACAAAACAAAAATCAAAACCAGCCATTCATCTGAGTAGAACTCAAACCATTCTCCCTCTCCTCTCCTCTCACAAAAAATAGAGTGGAAGAAAATACTACTACCATTGCATAATACAATTTGTTTACAATATCTTTTATTGACTATGTAAAGGAACTCCTCATGTAAGTCCAGTGAAATGTATTGCTCTTACTGTAACTGGATTAAACACACCAAAACTTGCAAGTGTTCAGCTCCTTTTTCACACTGGCACAACTGGCCAAATATTTAAAGCACTCAGCACACTGTACACACACCAAAGCAGAGCTCTTGAAATTCAGTGACAAGAGCTATTCCCACATAAATGTGAGCCCTTAGCTTCTCTGGGAACTTGCCAATTAAGAAGATAAGCCCACCACCACCAAGGCAACAAATTCTTACTGTAGCCAGACTCAGAATAATACGTTCTTCTTTTCTGAGAGGAAGATCAGGAAATATCATCAGACAGCTGGTCATTTAAGATCAGCTGAGACACTGCATATTACCAATCATCATCCTTCAATCCGGGATCAAATGGAGGAATTTACTTCCACGTCAGAGGGGCAAGTTTTCCAGAAACGCCCATCAGTCTCGGCTCTACCATTCTCTGAATCAGTAACTTACACTTGTAAGCACGTGGTGAAAGCATTCTCGAAACTGTCAGGCTTACTTGGAAATGTAGTTTCTCTATAATAGACAGGGTGACTAGAATCTGTATTTCCTATGAGCAAATAATACTATTCAGAAGCAAGGTGTGTGTGGGAGAACGCTAGGTTTTCAGAACTGCCACTAATTACTCATGTATTATTTCATCTAGCCATTCTTAGAGATCTAATCTTTCTCAAGGGATGCCACACAGCGCCCACTCCATCATCTAGACAATAGATAAGTTTTACGATAAGTTCACCAGTGACACAAAACCCAAAAAATATTAAAGGCAGCCAGACTGATTCTCTCACAAATGCTGCAGCAGCTGGTCTGTTCTTCCATAATTTTCCTCCTGCTGGGTTTGCTCTGAATCATCGACCACTTGGAACATGAGCCTGGATGTATTCTGTTAAGACTAAAAAGAGAGCATCAACAGGATAGTGCTCCTGAAGCACAGTTAGAAAATAACTAGTGTGTCTTCAATTAATGCTTTTCATGGGGACAATTCCTACCAACAATCTATCAGACTTCATTTCCAGAGCTGTTCTGGCAGGAACAGAGTGTTTAAGGCAAGGGCAGAACTGTACTGTCATAGGATCCAATTACACAAGCAATTCAACATAACTGATACAGCATTTAAGGCTGTGATATTCTTCCGTTTCCCTAACTGCATTGAGTTACCTGTGCATTCTTACCACAAACAGTAAATGTTCAGCACTCTAGGAGAATCCCCTGCCTTCAGAGCTTTGCTTCTGAAGAAGCCTTCGTTCAGAGATCTCAGAATAGACACATTTTGAATTCACAGTACAGTACATACACCCATGGTGAACCAATGTGATTTATTTTAATATACAACCACAGAATAGTTAACTACAATTAAAAGCAACTTCTCTATTGAGAAGCTTCCTGAAATAATAGAAGCTTTCTCGCAGTTAATTCTCTAACCACCCTCCACTGGAAACTCTATATTCCTTAGCACATAAATATGGTTTCTAAAACTTGCTTTACATCAGCTTTAATCAGTACATGTGTGGGGGACAGTATTTCCAAAATACCTGAAATAAGGAGTTCCCAAATCTTTCAAGTTCAGAAATTTCTCAAACGAAAGGTAGCTTCACATATATGTGTGCATATCTATTTTTACTCCAAGCACAAGGAATTGAGCTATATATTGTCTCAAGGCCTTTAACCTTTGGGTTAAGTCAATCCCAAAGACCTTGAAGTTCTATGAATTTAATGCAAACTGGGTAGGAAAGAATGTCCCCCAAAATTACCCACCCTAAACACAAGTTAGGTGTCAACTACCAGCTCATGCTCTGTCCATGCAGGCAGCTGGCCAACCGGCACAGGCAATGACTAGCCCAGCTGCTCTCACCCATGACATGCAACCGGCTGTGACTGTTGCAATGCACTTGCTGACTCCCGCCCTGCCAGCAGTTAGGGGAAGGAGTAGATGATATAGAAAAGTAAGGAAGAAATTCAGGAGAGTGGAGAAAGTGCCAGAGCTACTGCAACTGGGACAGTACAGACACATTCGTGGAAACTAGGCTTCAGTAGGTCAGCTGCTTACTGTCAACGGATCATTGAAAATGCTTTACTTCTATAGTATACCCTGTTAGACAGGAGTGTACAGCTGCTGTACCTCAAAAAAAGAGTAATATTTTAAAAATTTCTTTTGCTCCAGGAAGATTTGAAGGCACATCTGGTGGAAAAGAAAAAGATGGCACTGAACAATCTGACAAACGCCTATACTACAAGGACAGAAGATTTTTTTAATGCTTAATTTAATAGTCATATTTCTAAAAACCATGACATGAAGGAAAAAGTTCCACAAAACACATGACTACATGGCTACAGTAGAAGTAGTCATGTAGTTTGTGATGCTCCAACAATTTCAAAGAAAAATAATTCTAGCAAGAAATCTGTGCTATGGAGTTGATGATATTATGTTTAATTTATATGAAAACAATTTCAAGTTAGTCATATTACAAATCCCTGTAAGAAGGAATGCTAAAACTGAGTTTATTTTCATTTTAAATCTGCACCTTTCACATGCACTCAAACACACCCATATACAGTAATACAATCCATTTACAATTTACTTCACTTGATAAATGTTTATACATTAGTTTTCCTGTGGAACTAACTAGGCCATACCAACCAAACACTATTAAAACCCAACACTCACACAAAATTGTTCCTTCAGAAAGTTCTGAACTATTCCAGTCATAGTGCATTTAGCTACATCTTCAGAAAGGCACTGTAGTTTGAGTACTGTTGGCCCTCTTTTTTTTTGTTTTGTTTTTTTTTTAATGCACAGAAGTGAGGTAGAGAGACATGAAGAATTAAACTGCTAAGATTAAACACAAACATTAGGTATAAAACAAACTCAAGCCACAAGAACTTAGCAGTCTGCATGCTAAAGCTCAGCACCCTTACCATTTAGGCGTTACGGAAATCTAGCCACAACTCTCTAATGCACATTCTGGAAATGGAAACATCTTTAATGTATAATTTTAATATATAATTTAGTTGCAAAAGCAATACAGAACTCAATTCTTTAAAATTGCATTCCACTTTTTCAAAGCCAGAAATAATCTTATTTTATGATTCAAACCTGCATTTTCACACACTATTCAGTATTTGCAAAATATGAGTAGCAACAGAAATGCTGTAAGCAATTGCTTTTCTAAAACAGAGTTCTGCTCCAGCCTGAGTGAAGACTCAGCCTTATTCACAGACAGGAATGTAATAATTTTGTCATGAAGGAATTGTAACATGTAACATGTTCACCTGATTCCTTCTTCTGGAATTTCTTAGCTTTATCTCTAAACCTAAAACATTAATATTTTTCCTTTTTATAATGCCCTCTTACACGCAACACACACAAAGCTGTCTGATTACAGAGCCAAACTTACCCCATCTTCATCCAGTCTGTGGGTTTCAAATATTCAGGTCTGCCATTTCAACTAATGGAGTAACTGTTATGAAATTGCTATTGTGCAGCATTATTGTGCACCATTGTTGTGCAGCAAGAAAAATGTGAAGGCTCAGGTTTAACTCTCGGTTTACTAGGAAAGCAACTTCAGCCCTTCTGTCACATTCCTCTCCCACTGTGTTTAGCACACTCAATCTTCGATCAGCCCCTCATCCTCATACAGGTGAGGGAAAACAGCATGGTCAGTTCAGACACAATCTTATTTGCTCATCACAGCTTAACCTGAGTATGAACACTGAGATCAACACTTTCAGAAGCACAGAGTAGAGCAAAACCTTGTTTTCCATTCTCTCTCTTTGTTCCACAAGGAATAAAACAAGAGGAAAAACATCTGATATCATAAGCAATTAAACCCACAATTATTACCATATTAAGTATTTTAAAAAACAAAACCTTGAAGGTAGGAAATAACATGTTTTATTCTTCATATATGTATATATCAGATGATATATCCTATCATATATAGCTAAATGCACTTTGAACATTCAGTCCTATAAGCTCATACATGCTTGATGGTTATAAAGCCATCAGATTAGTGACAGCAGTGAAAGATAAAGTGAGAAATAGACAACCATGTACTGGAACAAATGTAAGGCTACACATGCAGTACCCATTTTATTCCTTCAGGCATGCTTCTTTAATTATATGATTACATACCTTGTTCTTGGAGAATGCATTCAGTTTGCCACTTGAATGTCAGGTAGTAGAAAAAATACAGGTAATTATAACTTTAATCATCACTTTTCAAGTGATTAACTTTTACTTAATGAAAGCATTCTTGCAAATCTCTTCCAGACTCCCATTTTAGTCATTACACATAGTCTGCTGTGCCCAGTAAGGGTTCAAATGGTCTCTCTGTTATACAGGTATCCTTTTGGACTAACTCCACACTTTTAACGCAGTACCCAATTTCAGCAAAAGCTAAGGCATCTCCCTGCAGAAAACTTCAGATGATCTGCCTTCTCCCACCTTCATTCACGTAACAAAAATACTGCTCTAAAATAACTTACTGATAATGCAACAGAACGTACTTGAGAGTTCAATTTACAGAATGGATCCATCTGTATTAGAGCAAAGCACCGTCAGATTAACAGTGCTCTGAATTTTCTTTGGGATCCCATACACTGACAGGAACTCCATTTGCTTCTGCCAATAATTTTGCTCAAGCCCCAGAGTGGAGAAACAAGCCTGAAGCAGAACAGTACCAAGGGTTGTTTCCTCCTGACTTAAATTTATGGTCTAAAAATGGCTGGTCTATGTACTTCTCCAAAGTCAAAATAAGTAATCTGTAACAACCGCTACTCCTGATTTCACTTTATTTTGGTATACTTACCATTTTACTTTTCAAAAAATGTAGCTGTGCAAGTAAGATGAACAACTTGTGTTCATTTTCCACAACATACAGAATTATCACATAGATGATTTATTACGGGAAAAATAAGTAATAAAAGGTCTTCAGTCCAAATTAAACTAAGTCAAATTAATACTTCAATAACCAACACACTCCCATCAAATTACAACAGGACAACAACTCTAAGTTCAAAGCAATTCATTATATTAACCTGATAATTCGTTGTACAGGGATGGAAAAATGCATTAGTGTGTTCTGCAGGCCCCTAAACAACATTTCACAATGAAATTAAACTATACATTAGCATGGTTTGACAGATAGATTATTTTGACTGATGCCAACCCTGGCATGTTCACACTTAATCTAGCCTATATGAACATGTTCCACAGTCAGAAAATACTAATTCATAAAACTTGACTAAACATGCTTTCAAAGAAGTATGAAGAAAGGCACATGTAGTTAACACTTTTATCTCTCTAAAATCACGAAGATAATCGGAAAAGATTTCATTCCTCTGGGCAACAGACAACTCTTCCCCACTTTTCTTTGACCAGTTTATTTATCAAGTACCAGGCAAGCAGGCATCCCTCTCTTCTCTGGAGACACTATTCCACAGCACATCCCTCTAAGGGCAAGTCCAGTTCTCATTTGCACAGGTGTACAACTCCACTCCAAGCTGTAAGCTGTGATCACCCTGCAGGGGAAGGCTTTCTCAGAAGGACCATTTTGATCAGTATCTTTGAGATTGGACTCGTGATAGCAGCACAGTTTGAAGACACTGGCAACAACACACAACATCACACTAATTACAGCTGTAATACACAGTTTCATCACAAGGAAGAATGTGCTTATCTCAGGAAACCTCTTTTCTGTTCTGTACTAGCTTTATTAATATAATAAAAGGAAGTTTATGTGATTATTTCTAATTACAGAACCACATATTCCAAAAGTAAAAACAAAAAAAACCCCTCCAACTAACCAACAGAATCCAAACCCCTTTTTTGTAATTTTCCACATATAATGTAGAGGTGGCATACTGAGTTTTCCTCTTTATGTACAAATTCTAAACATTCTTTTTCTGACAAGAGGCACTATGCCAAAAAAACAGTGACAAACTTGGCATGTTATTTTCAATAGGAAACTAACAGTAACCAAACCATTCACAACAGAGATGTGAATTAGCTTTTGGGGCCAGATATACAAGGATCGGCTCATCTGAGTCTGTATTTCTCATGATCCACTGAACTGCAGATAAGTATGGGCATTTATGCAAACAGCTTGATTTTGCTTAGAAAGAAGTTCCACAACATAGAAACAAAAATTTCAGTAATGGACTATACATTTAATTTTAAGTCTTGACTTTCACAGAAGTTTTTTGTTTGGGTTTTTTTTTTTTTCATCTGAGAAAGGTTAAAATACCTATTGATATTGTAATATGCATAAAATTCTCATCTCCTGTTTGGCTTATGACATTGTATGCCTTATACTACTATATATTTCTTTATAAATTCACATCTATATTCCAGCAAATGTTACAGTGGCTATTTTAATTACCGATATAAATATTGAATCACTTTTTAATCTTCCTAAGCTCTGGGCCTGCATGATACCTTGTTGCAATGAATTCCACAGGTTAATTATGTGCTGCATAAAGACATAAAGCGTCACATTTATATGTTTTGCTTGAAATTCGTCTCAAGTTAACACCGCATGCACCTTTCCCACCACAATTAATGATAGCAACATTTATTAGATATCTGCTTTCTCTTTGGACCCAATTAAAACACCTCTGCTTCTTGAGGATTTCTCTATTATTTTAATATTCAGTTAGCCTCAATGTTATCTGAAGGAAAAAAAAAAAGATAATTTTTACATGTGTTACCCAACTTCCTAATTACAGAACTGCTTTATGATTTTGTTTAATACAGAGAAGTAGAATTCAATATGGGAAATAAAATAATTATGTGTAAAAGAGGAAAAAATGAAACTGTTCTTTAGAAGCAATTAAACAAACCAACCTCCATTTACTATCATCAAATAACTGGAGTAAGTGGATAAAAGTTTTGAACTGTAGTGTTCAAAGTTTCTTAGGCTCTGCCTGATGACAGCTAGAAGTATGAAACAGCCTCTTGAAGATCTATTTCTGAAAACTGTTCTAAATGTAACTTTTTTCTTTTAATTCAAAACACTTCACTGACCAGAAGTTACAAAGCCTTCCAAGTATTTCTGTCTATACTAAATTACTCTGTCCCTGTAAAAGCAAAAGGCATCATTCTCGACCTTTGTTTGCTCAACAAATTCTCTTTTTCCTTTCTGAACCCTCGGCGGGCTGATGTCAGGACTGGGTTGCCAGTGGGAGGTGCTGTGCTCGCTGCAGGGCTCAGGGCAGGGGTTCAAGCACTCTCCCATCCACACAGCAACAGCAGACCATCTGCGCAACCACTGATACAGGCAGCTGTATACTAAAAACCAGAATTCAAAGTTGACAAGGCAGCTAGCACTCATCACAGCCAGCTTGCATCCAAGGCTGGGAAAGGGGAGCAGAGAGAGATGTGCATTCCACCACCGACTCTCAGCTGTCCTCCCACAGGTAGCCATCAACCATCTCCCCACTGCAAATACTTCAACACTAAAAAACGAATTTGAGCTTAGGATCATTTTTCGTCTTCATGATTAATCCTCTAGTACAATATGATTCAGTGTTACTGTTAGCTGGCCCCACCACTGACTAAATCATTCAGTTGAAATTAATTTTAAAAATATTAAAGTAGCTTCTAACAATTTCCAAAGAGCTGTAAAATTACCTAGTCTCTACCACAGCCTCAAACTGGAACAGTAAATGATACTCAATGATATTGTAAATATCAGTGGTGTTTAAAAGAGGTGTCTGCACTGGCATATACTACTGCTATCAAAGTATCTGACAAAGCAGTATATAGTACTGATTAAATGCTGTCTTCAGCTATGGAAGTGAAAAATCAATTGGATATCTCTGTAACTGGTAGCACTGTTTCAGAACCACAAATAGTTGATGCTATGATTTTCTTGTTCTTCACACTAACTGCACTTAAAATACCAAACTAAATTCAGAGTGTCATTCTTTCTCATAATGATAAATAAAATTCAGAGTCTTTCTCCTAATGAGAGCTGACAAGGTGCACTCTGAACCTTTTAAATGGTCTAACCTTTATCCCACAGTCACAGTGAAACTTTCCATACTAAACAGAAAGCTGTTTTGTGAACAGATTTTCTTCTTCTGAGGTAAGCTCCTGACTGTGCAACAAAACCCAGAAAGACCTGAACTTCACTGAAAGCATCAACATTCTTTCCCACAGCATAACTCACCTTCATATTCCCTCTATATTCACAGTACATCAATGCACTAAAATCATGCAAAATCACACAAACTTTTCTCCTCTCCCCCGTATAGGCAAAAGAGAGTGCAATATCCGAAATCCAACAGTAATGATTCAAGTCACATCACCTAGTGTACCCCATGAATGCCCCCTGCTACTGGGCTATAACCATATGCCTGACAGAACAAGAGAAAGCACATTAGGAAAACATCCCTTCCAGAAGGAAGGTGCCAAAGGCAGCTCATCCAAAGCCTACAGGCACAAGGGCAATGTCTCACAAGCCATTTCTGAACGAGTTCTCTGTTTAGGACCTGTATGTGGAGCCCCATGGACTTCATTCTGCAGTCACTTCAACTCGAGGAGGCTTCTCCTTCAGTTTGGGGACAGAAGAAATGGCAAAGTAAATGAAACTCTTCCAAGTTAACACAGACTCAAAACAAAAACATCAGATGATTGCATTTTGTTTAATATCTAATCTAGTGATTACTCCAAGGGTTTTAATGTGGTTTTCTGTGGTAACAGGTATTTCATGACAGAGTCCGAGCACTACTGAGAGCACCTAAATACTGGATTTACATAAAAAATTAACTCTGGCCTATTTACCAACTCCAGTGTCCACAATGAAAGTGTGTGATGCTATGCAACCCTGGAAGTCAATACCTACAGGGTAGTTTATCTAACTATCTTGATTTTAATTGCTATCAGACTTTTACTCTGATTACTTATCCCAAACTCAGCCAAACCCAAGGTTTTTCCGTTACACTTTAAATTAAGCAATTCAGATAAGGAATTAATTGCAATATAATTAGATACTTATAGTTAGTTAAATACTAATTGAAGGTCTTACTTGAAACTAAGTGCTACTGATTTTTCTAATGAAAAGGCAAACAAAAGACAAAGAAAAATATCGGGCTCCCCC
>JAOBAS010000029.1:14534177-14546434 GCA_025311575.1 Elanoides forficatus
CCTGGCTGTGTCCTGTGCCAACTTCTTGTGCCCCTCTAGCTTTCTCGCTGGCTGGGCTTGAGAAGCTGAAAAATCCTCGACTTTAGACTAAACATTACTTAGCAGTGTGTTATGAACATTCTTCTCATACTGAACCCAAAACATAGCACTGTACCAGCTGCTAGGAAGACAATTAACTCTATCCCAGCTGAAACCAGGACACTCAGAAATATTTTATTATTTTTACTTTTAAATGGAAAATCATCTATACATCACTGTTGAGGGTAGGAAATTAAAATATTTCTTTATGTATATTAGATTGCCATGTTTTTCAGTAAATTTCAATTGCAAAGATGCAACTAACAGAAATAGCTTTTTTCTCCCCAGGTAGATCATTACTTTAAAAGCACATTTCTGCCAGGCTTCATTCACTGCTGTTTTGTAGCAAATGATCAGATATTAACTGTTGTAGGACTTGCACAGGAAAATGTATTTGTAACAGTTGTGTAGTTATACTTAAATTCTACCTCAACTAACAAACAGAAAGCTATATAACATCTAAAAATTATTTTTTTATGAATATAAGCCTAAAAGCATAAAACAGTAGGTCAAAATCAGCTCTCAGTTATACTGAGATAAATCCTGAGTAATCAATAGGTTTCAGTAGTCACGCCAGATTTCTTTTTGTGTGAAGTATTTGTGAGAGTAAAATTTTTTCCATATAGCCACATTCCTCAGGATAAGCTGTTACTACAGTAGGTCATATAAAAGCTTTCACAGCTGAAAATACCAGGACAGTGTCACAAACAAACCATTTGTGACAGATGAGCTGTCCCTATATGGCAAACAACCAGAAATAAAATATCTTTCTGTCAAAGGAGCTGAGCTCCCAGACATAACCGCGCTTATTGTTCTAATGCTGAAGACACGAGTTATTTAATGACTAAGTCACGACATTATAACATGTTACACAGGAAAAAGCTTTGCTCTTTCAAGAAGTCTCCTTAGTTTATTCCAACTGGCAGAGATATTGCTACTTATTTTAAACTCAACCAAAAATAACAATTTTCTGTTTCCTACACATTTTAATTTTCCAATATGATGCAAAATTCTGTATTCAAACCGCATCATTGCCTTACAGAATCAATTACAAGAAACCACAGGTTTGTAAGAGCTGATTAATAGACATTGAGGATTCCTGGCATCTTGGAAGACACAGAAGTAGTTTAGGTTATTGGTGCACAAAAGCAATTTGACATCTTTGTTTTGAGAAAGAGAATGCAGTTTGGATAACAGCTGGAAGAAACATGAAACCTGGAGAATGGCAGTTTGGCTTCCATGTTTTCCAGACTGGCCATAACACAAAGAGCTTCCCACAGGTGCTCACTTTTGAGCCTACAGTCACAAAAATCACATTACATTTTCAAGGCATGACTAAAATTATTGACTATGCTGTAGTCAATATAAAATAAAACTGTAGTGTCAGCAACACCATAGTAAAAATTCAGATACATGTTTAAATGTTTTAATCCCTAACTTTTAGAATTAGATTAAAATCTTAATCATTCTGAAAGAAAATTAATTTTCAAGCCCTTACTTTATAGAAAGAGCTTTAGAATGTGAAGTCTAAAGACTGAAAAACCCAGTGGAAAAAAAGAACAAACCCATCAACCATTTGAAATTTCATGATTGTTTGATGAAGCATACAAAACTGGCACTTTAAGTAAGATCTCAATTTTGTAATTTTCTGACTAGCATAACTTTGCATTTCAAAAGATAAAAACTATTTTTTAAACATTGGCCCATTGGAAGAACTCAGAAACAAAAACCTTGCACTCTAAATCATTTCTGTAAAACATTTCATATTCAGTGATAGCTTAGCTGATTCAGTTAAGATCCTTTTTTACCCCTATCTCCTAAAAATTTGCTTTTTAATTTTCAGCTATTAAAATCAACATTGCATTCAATCTGGAATTTGGAGGCATTTACATTTAACACAGTTGAGGTGTTAACAAACAGAAGGTGAAAGTGAAGAACCAACAACAAGGGAAATAGAAGGATAAGAGCTACTCATATTTTTTAGCTATAACCCCATGTAGCTAAGGGGTTCCAACTGTCCCCTTTCCCCATTACCTTAGTAGTTTCCAGATGAAGTAACTAGGAAGGATTGGACTTGATTTTCTTCTTTCAACAGAAGAACACTGATGAACTCACAGCTATTGTCTCAATGCCACTTTTCAAAATTTTAGCTGCCTGCAGCAGCTAATTTGGCAAAAGACTTTTCTAGTTTTGGCAGAAAAAGCTGCTGTCTAAAATTCCTAAGATGTACTAGGCCTCTCTCATTAAATATTCATTTTGTATACCATAATAGTTTCACAAATCTCAGCAAAAAGTAACTTTTTGCACATTTATTTTTCTGCGGTCCAGACTTTGAGTAAAAGAAAATATATATATACTAATGCTTACTATGCAATAGCAACCGAAAGAGATGATATGCCGCTCAGTACTAGTCTGTAGAAGTGAACCAACAAGACACCGAAAAGCTTAAAAATTGATTTTTGCAAAAACAGCACACTCCAGATGGTCAAAATTGGTACAGTTGACAAAACAATTCTGTTCCTTAGAATTCTTCAGCATTTTGAGACATATTACTCCAGATTCTTTTGAATATTTTTTTATTATTCCTCAGAAAATTCAAGTTTTAATTAAGGAAAAAGCATTTAAGCTTCCTAGCTCAGATACTTTTTGCTTCTTCCAAAAAGCTACTTGCATATGCTAAGAGGAATACTAAAAAGAAGGACAAAAAAAAAAAAGTACAATGCAAAGTTTGTTTCAAACTTTCTTAGAAATTACTTTCTGGCAGTTTTTAGCAGAGCTATTAATTGTCAACTCAGTATTGCATTTGATTTCCTTAGACCAGATTCAGCCATAGAACTGAATGAAGCAAGGCGCAGGGGAAGATATCCACAACATAAGCCTCCCAGGCTTTTATGTTTAGATCAAAGTGTATTGATTTACAGTTCTGAGGATGAAGACAGTGGTGAAGAAATGAAGAATGCTTTAACTGCTGAGATCAGTGACAGATCTGATCTTAGCTATGAGTTCCACCAAATAAAAACAAGGCCAATGGCCTTTTCGTAAACATGCCTTCCTCTTCCCAAACTACTTGTAACATTAGTAACTATGTTAATGTAAAAAAAGTAAAATAAGGATATGCAGAGGAAAAAAAAACCAAACCCAAAACTTTTATGCCCAGCACAATCACAAAATGAATGTAAGTGAAAAGCTGGAGGACCACAAGAAATGTAGCAGTAAAAATGGGTGAAAGAAAAGTAAGGTCTACATTGTATAGCATAGTGGGCTCTTATCAAGTATAAACACAAAACCATTGCTTCCTCAGCAAAGAGGGGAACCAACATACTTTCTTGTAAAGATGCAGTCCATAGGCAGGGGGATATCAAGTAGTAAAAGCTGTGCAGACCACATCTATGCTTGTTTTTGTTTGAGAGTGGGTAGTACTTTCTAAACATTTTTAGTGTTAGTATTCCTGAGTGTCATTTTACCAATAGAGAGAAAAAGCTTTTTGAAGAAAAGTGGGGGGGTTGTTTTGTTTTGTTTTTTACGATGACAGTATCACTTTTAATATCATTCATACAGATGCAAAATCCTCCTTTCTGTTAGTCAGCTGATTTTCTGATTTTCTTCTTTAAACCTCATTAAGACAGCAACAAAGTCAATAATCCTAAATGAATTAATACTAAATAAGAAGAAAACACAAGATAGCACAAGTTTTACAGAGAGCTTCCACATGCTCAACCAACATTACAAAAGGAATGAAACAAGCTTGAGGTCTTTGACTCCTGAGGTCTATGACTGAAAATACCAGGAGGAAATTAAGCACATCTTTCATGAAATCTGTTCACTTTTCTCTTTCAAAACAGAGAGAAAAGCAGAAGAAAGAACAGTTCAGAAGATACCATCTCCTAGTAGTAATGTAATTCATGACATATCAGCTCCCCTACAAGGTCTTACACTGCTCTCAGCAGCATCAGTCCCAGTATTCCTCATAACAAGGATTATATCGTTCCCATCATACTGGACAAGCTCTGCATCCATCTGCTTCTTCCCTGGTCCATGTAGCTCCAACTTATTCCTGTTTTGAACTCCATAAGAGCAAAAGGGATTTTTGTTAGCTTCACAACAAATGGATCAATAGCATAGAAATTCTAGCTGTTTTTTCACTGAAGCTTAGACAGATGTTTGGGGCAGACAACTGATTATTAAGAGGAGAACTGGGCCCACTTTCTATATGGATTAATGTCATAATTGTAGCTCTGAACTGGACCTTTATCTCAGGTGATACAGTACAAAAGTTCAAGTTTTTAGTCAACCCAGAAGTTTTGAGTTCTGGATTAGAAATTAAAAACAAATGGTATCATCAAGTTTGACTCCCTTTCACAATTGCTACATTTTTTGCAACAGTTCCTCAAAAAGCTATCAGACACCAAAAATGTCTGATGTAAAATACACAGAACTCTTTACAACTTTTCCTTCAAAAATAATCTTTAAAATTTACTTCACTAAATACATGTTTTGTTCAAGACAACACTTACCCATTAAAAGCAAACAAAACTGGTTAAGGAACTTATTCTAAATCTTATTCTTTTTGTAATTGGTAAAACGAAGAATTTATAAGAAGTAAAGGAAATTTTTAAAAAGACAATGAGGTATTTTATGTGGGTATAAGCAGCATTTTACTTTTAAAGCCCAATTCTGTCTTAAACCTGAAGGCAGTGTTGGGGGGTTTGGTTTAGTTTGTGGTTTTTTCAAAATAAAAAAGTAAATGTCCTGGTTTCGGCTGGGAAAGGGTTACTTTTGTTTCTAGTAGCTGGTATAGTGTTATGGTTTGGATTTAGTGTAAGAAGAATGTTGATTACGCACTGAAGTTTCCAGTTGTTGCTAAGTAGTGTTTAGACTAAGTCAAGGATTTTTCAGCTTCTCATGCCCAGCCAGCGAGAAGGCTGGAGGGGCACAAGAAGTTGGCACAGGACACAGCCAGGGCAGCTGACCCAAACTGGCCAACGGGGTATTCCAGACCATGTGATCAATTGCATTGCGCATCACTTGTTTTGTATATTCCAATCCTTTTATTATTATTGTCATTTTATTATTGTTATTAGTTTCTTTCTTTCTGTCCTATTAAACTGTTCTTAACCCACAAGTTTTACCTTTTTCCTTCTGATTCTCTCCTCCATCCCTCTGGGCTGGGGGGAAGTGAGTGAGTGGCTGTGTGGTGCTTAGTTGCTGGCTGGGGTTAAACCACGACAGGAATTCACTCAATCTTATTGGTAGAAGTTAACTAAGTATTGGACTTTTTTTTTTTTTTTTTTTTTTTTTTTTTACTAGGATAAATACAGTGTTGAAGCACTGGTTTTAATACCCAACTGGTTTGAACTTTTTTAAGTTTTGGTTGGTTACTTTCCTTTTTTTAATTCATTACCACCAAGGAGTTCAGAGCTAATTTTTACAGGACCACAGCAGACCATACCTCACTTAACATCAGCTTCCCAGAAACTGCTCAATGGGCCTGAAGAAAGAAAATATGAATGCTGGCAAGGAGCTGCAAGACTGTAATGGATCTTGAGATATTTAGATACCTCAACTATTTCTCTCATTATCTCATACAAAGGTGTTTATAAACAATGAAAGCTCATTAACAACTGAAGTCAAAATTAATTCCTAACTATATCTAGTTTGCTTACTCTTTGTTAACAATCTCCTAAATTTAATTCCCAACAGATGGTCTTTCTATGGAAAATAAAAAGCCTGGCTGTCAAATCATTTATGTTCTTTCTTTGCTTTCATTTCTATATGAAGTATACAGAGTAAGATTCCACAGTAAATTTTAAGAGTTGGAAGCCTCAGTGCCACAGCTTTCTAACTGAAAACCTGGTTGCAAGAGGGTATTATCTGCACACCATGGCCATAAAATGCCATGGTGGGCTTTCCACCTGTAGCTGAGCCTGTAGTTCAGAATTAACACATAGGTATTACCTTACTACTAAAATAATGTAACAGCTGCAAGCACAAAGCATTCCATACTTTCAGATGCAATTTAAGGCTTTTTAAGTACCTGACATGTACTGTTTGGGGTGGGGGGCCTTGCCTCATGTTTTAGATATAAATTAAGATACTATCAATTCAAGTTTACACTGCACAACAACTCATCTCCATGGCTGCAGATAGTGACCCCATACAATCTTCCCAGCTTTCTGTGTATATCTCCCTGTTTAATGATAATGCACCGTGTATCTTTTTTTCTCTTCTGATCTGGCTGCTGAATTATGGAAAGCCAATAAGTGTGCATTGTTACCAATTTTATTCCTTTATAGCCTTTCCTTCACTCCTTTCTTTTAGAGCTTTTCAGGTTTAAAAAGAAAAGAAAAATGTCCCAGATTAATAATCTTTTTCATTTCCAACAGTAACCAGTGACGCAGCTGATCTTTCACATAAAAGTAGACTAGTATCATCTGAGACACTGCCAGGTAATTCTTAAGTTTTCATGTTACTTTTACAGCATAACAGGTGTTACTTGCAAAATAAGAAGATGGGATGCTTCTAGTTTGTTGTTTTCTTTCAGTACAGAAAATAACAATCCCCACATTCCTGTTGGCATAAACACTTATGTGCCTGAAAACTTGAAAGGTTTCTCCAACAATACCAGTTTCAGTTACTAGAATTGAGTAACTTCTCCCTTAGCACTGCCTTGCTGGCACCCTCCTCACAGCTCCACTGACGCAAGAAAGGTTGTTAACCTAAACAGAATGAGTATGAGTGCAACAGGAGGTATCTGGCATGTATCATCTTTCAATCAGCAAAGCACACATAACAGGACTTGGAAAGACCCCTTTCTACAAAGGCCAGGTAGAAAGGAGATTCTTTCCAACTAGAAAAAAGCAGAAGAAAGTTTTCATTAGTTATCTACAAAGCTAGAAAAATTAAACTTTGGTGGAAACAGTCAAACAAAAGAAAAAAAAAAAAAAAGGAAATTAGGATAGTGGAGATTCTTAAGATTCTAGCTGCTATGGAGAGATTATTACCAACCACAAAGGTAGTGAAAAGCTGATTTAGCCAATGTAACATGCTCGAGTTACTACGAAAAGCTTGAAGTTACTTCCTTCCTTGTAAATAATTAGAATTTTCATGCCTTTATAAAGCAGCATAGCTTAAGTCATTTGGTGCTGAGCATACAGTAGAAACAAAATTTTAAAATCCTTCTAATTTTCATCCCTATGCAGGACTGTTTGTAATGCTTAGTATAGATAAGAATATTAGCACTAAAAAACAATAATTAAGATAAAAATGAATTAACCTTGTTTAGCATAAAATACATGTCACTGAGATCTGGCAGCACGTTGCTTGGATGCATAGTGCCTGCTTCACCTAAACCTCCAAAGTAGGGCTAATAATGGCTAAAAGAATTCAATCACAGTGAGTACATGATATTGAGTCATGTAATTTTGCCAACAGAGTGGCCTGAAACAGAACTGGTAGCAAATAATTTTACAAGGACGAAAAATAGAATAGTGAGTGTATATAGACAAGGGATGAAGATACATTTGTTTAATCATGTTATGAACATGATTATGTTATTACCACAAAAACAGTAGTACAGTTAAAGCAATAACATCCTTCCTGACTGTACAATAGTATTAGAGCTTTATTTCTTACACTTCAACTATAGTCAATGTGCAAAAGAGTTCAAGCCCTTAAGCATAGCCATTAAACACACTCATTAAACCATTACATACTCACTCAAAAGAGAATTCAGAAGGAACATAATGTTTAGAAACTACAATATACATAAAGTGAATGAAGACAAATGTAATATGACCCAATTAAATCTACAAGTTAGACAGCTATAGATCAATTATTGCCTGGATGTAAACGTGTAACTATTGGGGCAGTACACGTTCAGGGAAAACTGATCTCAAAGCTTGTAGCTACAATAATACAACAGAATAAGGAGGAGTCTCTTTTGTCTAATTTTGAACTGAGAGTCCAAAACAAGAATGTTCAATGTTTCTGAGATCCAAGACACCCAGAGGCAATAAAGCTCTAATCCTGAATGATGCTGACAAAGACAACAGCTATTCTGAGCAATAGCCATCAATGAGAGTGGTTGTTTAATTCTTCCTCAAGGAAAAAACAACACAAAAAAAAAAAAAAAACAACCACAAACTTGTTAAGTACTTAAAAGCCTTAATAATCAAACACACTTGTGAATAGTCACTATCGCAGAGTTTGTGAATCCCTAATTAGAACAAGTTGGGACAATATTTGCACAAACTACAACGAAGTACATGGAATAACTCTATCTCACTGCACCTCAGTCTCCAAAATAACACTGTATATTTAGCACATAAGTGGTGGCTGGAAGTAACATCTTGGAGGAATATTGTACTTCTGAATAATGTCTGTTTAGACAACACAATACTAATAACTGAAAAGAAAGAAAAATATCCAATCACAGAGCAGGAAATTAATTAGTGATCTCTAGTAAGAGTCCCTAAAAAACTGAATGCGCAGTAGGGCTATCCCTTCTCAAACACTTTGCTTTAAAATAATAAAAAAATAATCTATTCAAAGAGAAGAACAGAGTAAATTAAGCACCTTATAAAAATGCAATATAAAAGTCTACTTTAACAACAGTATGCGAAATTACATCTCGGTGAGGTATTAGAATTGACTTTCAAATAATTTTACTCTCTGTATTTGCTTTCTTCTGACTGTTCATTTCTCCTTGAAATCTTTTTCAGCCTTTTTTTCACCTATAGGCTGCTATTCTCTTTGTCTGCTTCAGCATTACATTCAATATATGTAAATGTTTGAAATCTTTACATCCTAAACACAGGCACTGATTATTCCATTACCTCACAAACAGGCTGTTCTCTTTTCTAGGTCAGCATTAGCTAAGGCATGACACATACTCTACACCAGTATTTACTCCACAGGCATCCAGTGACAATGCAGGAACAAGTTGTTTCTTCTTTCCTTTCGTTTCCAAATAATTGCTCCAGCCTTGAACCAAGATGCCAGTTTCTGCAGCTCACCCCTTTTCCCCTTCTACATTTCCTGATCCTCACTGCCAAGAGCTGTTCATCCTCAAGCTTACACTTTCCATTTTGCTAGCAGCTAAACAAGCAGACTGCACCCTTCTGCTTGCTCTCTTGCCACTATTTACATGAAATTTTCTCTCCACTGTCAAAGTACAGGTTAAGAGAGTAGGTACCTTCTTTTTACCATCAGTAACCTCAGCTACTAACCACAACAAAATAGCCATCCAACAATCAGCAAGCAATGAAATCCGCTTCAGCCTATGATGATCCCTTCCCTTCTTTGCCCACACATACTGTGAACTTCTGCAATGATGCTCCATCCCCAATACTTCTCTGGTCCTATCTTGATTGTCAGCCACTGCCCTTTAATACTACTTGATCTTCTGGTATTGATCATACTTTACAGATTAGGACACATTTTCTCTAATTGTAGGCATCTGGAGGTCTCAGAAATGCATCCTCAGATGTGCTAAGCACATTTTGTCACCTGATTCATCTCCTTGTCATCTTTTTGTTCCCAAAAGATTTCTTGTAGACTGACAGCTGCAAGACTTTTAGTCTGTGCATATATTTTTCCCCTTCACTGGCAGACCTCAAGTAGGACTTGAAAAGTTCATAGGCTACTACAACAAAAATGGTGAGAACTAACACAAAATACATAACGTGATATTGTCTGAGAACGGTTATCTAAAAAACTCTCACCAGTATGTTAAAAATGTAACTCTTCAGACTAGAACAACATGAGTTGTCTAATACATACACAACTTTTTATAGGAGATTAGATCTTGCACTCAAGGCCTGCCAGTAGAACTCACCATTTTCTTCTGAGCTTTTTTGTCCCCGTCATAAAAACTACCTGAGACTTATGCCTGGCAGGCAAGACTGAAGCATAAATGGCTAGAGCCTGGCAAAGATCTAAACAACTGAAAGTAAACTTTTACTATGGCAGGTGCTGAATAGTATTGTCTATAGTCAATGATTGTAATGCCACATTCAATAATCATGAAGATGTATTAAGGTTTCAGAAACAAATGGATAAACAGTTTTCTGTTTTGGGGAACAAACACAAAAAGCTAGAAGTCTGTGCACAGTTACAGGGCTACAACCTCACTGGAATCAGAGACACATGGTGGGACACACAACCGGTGTGCTGTGATGGGTGGGTACAGGCTTTTTAGGAAGGACAGGCTGCGAAGGTCAGGAGGGGTAATTGCCCTTTACAAGAGGGAGCAGCTGGAATGCAAAGAGCTCCACCTTGGGACTGGTTAGGAGTCAGTCGACACCTTATGGGTCAAGCAAGGCAGACCAACATGGGTGCTGCTGTAGCAGGTACCCATTATAGACCTCCTGATCAGGAAGAAGTAGATGAGTCCTCTTCAAACAACTGGAAGAAGACTCACATTCACAGCCCTGCTCCTCATGGGGGACTTTAACCTCTCTGATAATTGCTAAGTAGACAGCACAGCAGGGCCCAAGCAAACTAGGGCACATCTCAAGCACGCTGACAACTTGCTCACAAATGCGACCAAGGAGCCAACAAGAAATGGCATTCTGCTGGACCTGATACTTAAAAATAAGGAAGAACTGGTCAGGGACATGAAAGTTAGGGGCAGCCTTCACTGCAGTAACCATGAGATTGTGGAGTTCAGGATCCTAAGATACCAAGGGAGGGTACAGAGTTGCTGTTCAATCTTGCAGAAGTAGGGTTAGGAAAGCCAAGGCCAACCTGGAGTTGAATCTGGCAAGGGATGCATAGGGCAACAAGAAAGATTTCTACAAGTACATAAACAGCAAAAGGAAGCCTAAATACTGCCAGCATGACTGCAACATTACAGTTTCAAATCGTACTAATTGCAACTGCATTCCAACATGAAAATTATCTATATACTTGTGTCATTCAACTATTCTTCCTTTCCAGATATGCGTCTCATTTAATCCGTTCTCCTGGTCAGTCACTCTGCTTCACTGCTGCAACTAGTAACGCAACCTGCAGTTCCTCAGTCCTGCAGCAATTTTCTGCTACATCTGTTTAGAATATGTCTTCAGCTGAAGAAGGGAAAGGGACTCCCAGCACAAATAGGTTAGGAAAAGTAAGTCATCTCAGCAAAAAGGATGATGCTGTCAAGTTCTTGCAAGACAGAAGAATGCCAAGCAGAGAAACAAGTCAGGCAAAGGACAGCTGTCATGCAGAAGGGACTTTCCATTTGAAATGCAGTAGGGCTCATGCTTTTACTGACAGTGAAAACAATGATGGCAATGGCAGTCTATCAGCCTGCTCCACAAAGAATATAATTTATGCACCACATTCAGGTTTTAAAGATCATTAATCCACATGATACCAGCATGTCTTCATACCTCTCCAGATAGATGAGATAGGGCTACACCTTTAGGGGAAAGTATGCATTCTCATCAAACACTTCCGTTCAACCTTATTGAAAAACATAAGTTAATGCATTCGGAGCTACATGTTATGAATTAGGCAGTTTTTCTGAGTACAAGACCAGCTTGCAATATGCTTGTTTGCATCTTACTGCTGACTTTCATTCTTCAAAAGCAAATACTAAGTATTCATCATGATTAAAAACCTACCCAAACTAAACACAGTACTTCATAAAGGATGAATGTTTAAAGAAGCCCTATTCTCAACTTTGTACTAGTCCTGGTAAGTCTTTATCCTGATTAGTCTAGAGGGCAGTAACTCCCAGCTTTATATGTTATACCACTAGAGTCAGTAGGCATAAGAAAGAGCAACAAGAAGTGAATGGATCCATTTATGAACACTGTTTTGCTGTTATTCTTTCATGTTTGAGAAGTTTTGTGTCAAAAGTTATGAGTAAAGCCACCTCTCCAGGTTTGACAACATGGTAACATAGGGAAAAAACAAACAAGTAGGAAATTCTATGGATGCTTTACATTGCTTTTCATTGTTCCTAAGCAATCTACTTGAATAAAGAGGTACTGTGTTAAAACTACAACAGCTAAAATAAAGCAGGAAAAAAAAAAAAAGAATAAACCAGACAAAACCTGCAAAGGTAGATACAGTACATTGTCATGGTGTAGACAGTTTTGATCAAGCCAAGGCTGCTAAGTGATAATCCCTAAGAGGCACTTGTTTAATATTCAAGACACATAAAGACACATAAGCAGGGTGACTGGGGG
>JAOBAS010000029.1:14553862-14568055 GCA_025311575.1 Elanoides forficatus
CGTGCAGTGCTGGAATCTGGCCAGCCTCCTAAAGACAGGGATTTGCCCACCTCTCTAAACTCCTTACCTTCACAAGGGGGGGTGACTGTGTCAGAATACTATTGACAATCTTAAAATTTCCAATTGACATTTTGAAAAGATATATTGACAGATCATTTAGAAAGCAGGGTCTTTAGAGAACCATTAGGAAGAGAAACTGACTGACAATTTACAAGAGAAAGGAGACTCATTAAAAACAAACAACAAAACTTAGGTTTGTCATCAAGCAGAATGCTTGGCTTGGCAATGTCAAAAAACATGTAAACAATTTGTATGGAACAAATCTAAAGGTCAGACCTTTGGTGAGCATGAAGTGCCTGATTTGGGGGAAAACTGGCCTTGTTTGTTAGTGTCCTAGATAGTATTTACAGACCTGCAAATGCTTCAACTGATTACCCTCAAACCTATGCAGGAAACAGGTCTAATAGAGGGAATCACTATTTTTGAAAAAACTGTATTCTTCAGCAACACATACAAGAACACAGTTCCTCAGGAAAAAAGATCTGTATAAGTGTCAGGGAAAAAGAAAAGAAAAAGTCTCCTAGTTCTCCCCAAAAACAGTTCTTGGTTTTTCTGTCAAGAGGCTCAATACAGCAAATTGGAGCTCAAAATCTGAGCAGAGGAGAACAGATGACACAGTCTCTTGAATTTATAACCACAGTCACAGGAGGAACAAAGCAGAAGTTGTGCTATGGTGCAGACCAGCCTAGGTATATTCAAAATCACTATATCCCAGAGAATTTTTATTTTGTTGTCACAGAACCATGCCAGTCCTGACAGTTTTGTTGGACAGCATTTGCCAGATTAGACCTTCTGTTCACCGAGTCTGAAATTATACCCTTCAATGTTGCGGGTGAGAGGGGGAAAAGCAAGCACACGGATCACCTGAGTTGGGCTGTAAGGCTGGCAAGGAGTATTTCTACTGAAGAATTTGATCATCTACAGTAAAAAGCAGATGCCAAGCAATCTTATATCCAATCCTGCAAAGGACTATACAGAGAAGCAGACTAAAATGGGGTTAAATGCTACTGTAGTCACTTAGTTTTGTCTGCATTATTCAATAAAGCATAGATCCACAAACGTACTAAATAGCATGTTCTATGTACCCTTACATATCCACAAGGCATTTTTGGACATGTGGTTGCAAATTCAAACAGAGCATTTAAGAGTAGCACAGATGCTAAATTACTCCCCAGCAATGTTCTAATATTCGGTCGAAGTCCTTGTCTAAATACATACTTGTGTCCAAAAATTTGAGACGCTAGTTGAGTTTAGATGCAAGTAATGGCTTGGGTCTGTACTCAAACTGCAACAGAAATGCAGTACAGGTGCCCTTCTCAACACAAATTCCAAAACACAAGCACTTACAGAATGTATTTCCTTCCAGATACAAATATGTGGAAGGAGAAAAAAGTAGATGGAAGCGTATCATGAAAGTGAACGCAATCCAAAAAGTGGTTCAATGAATGATTGTTTTCCACCACCGAAGAAATATGCACCTTCTCCAGTGCTCTTCTTGGGGCAACACTCTGCATTCCCTTCTTCCTATAAAAGGAAATTGCTGGGGTCACCACTTCCCAATACAGTCTTAGTTCAGATGAACACTTATCCCTTTGAAAAATTGCATATTTTCACAGTGCACTAACAATTGAATACTTGGAGAAAGTACGAGACACACAAAAACAGAAAATACGCACTGGCTCAAAAACAGCATTAAAATTTATAGACAGACATTAAAAAGATGATGCATAACTTCTCCTGATTAAGGAATAGTTTTCCAAGGAGTCGTAACATATCAGTAAAGCCTTCTTGTACTCAGATTTATCCTTAAGACCCTCTTCTATTTGTCTGTTTTTACTAGACACATCCTCATATTAGTTGATGAGCAAGACTGGCCAGCTTGGTTCATCTAATGGGTCTTGACATGAGTACTGCTCACAATTTTCTCACTTAGGAGAAAGACTGCAGAGAATATTTAAAAATCCTATCCACACATACAATTCCTCAAAAAGAAAACATAGACATCTGAAGTGAGGCTTGGGTAGCTGAGTCTCCTTAAGGTCACAGCTGTGATCTATTCAGCTGTCATGTAAGCCTCTGCACACTGAAATTCCAGCTACATCCACTTTCTTCTTGTTTTTTCATCCCCAACTTTCTTAGACATTGGAGTTGTGTTCTTTTTTTACATGCTGTTTCTCTTTTGTTAAATACTGTTTAGTGAGAAATACAAAACCCATTCTTGGGGCACACATCAGAATTCAGGTCTGTCTTTAAGTAAGCACAAGTGTACCTTCATTTTAATAATCCAGAACAGAACTGTAATGCAGTGCTTGCATGATCAGGACAACTCATATTGGAGCTACAGACATTCACGGGCTATCTAAAGCCATTTCTATATGATTAAATAAAACAGGAAAGTGAATACTCTGCAGAATCGCTAAACTCTTGCCCCCCCCCAAGAACAGCAATGCCCAAGCTGTTTACAGTAACAATTTTTAGAATATATAATCTTTGGAGCCTCACCTGACGATTGTTTCAAAGAATACTAGCCTAGGCTAAAACAACGCCAAGAACCAAACTTCCTACCAACCAATACAGACAACTATTTATTTTGGGCCTGGCAGCAGTTTAATTTGAGTATAGATGCAGCTTCAACACTTCATAACATTCTGGATTCTACCTAAGAACATCAAGATTCAAAAATTGTTTTTATCTAATAGATTTCAGTTAATTTTCATACTAAGAACAGTATTATAATTTGCACTAAGATGTTCATTAATAATGTCTATAACTTTGACTTAATTTTCTTATTCTCTTTTTCCAACTTTCTTTAACTAGCATGTTTGTGGTAATTTTTGCTTCAGAAAGTAGCAGACATTACAGCTGAAGCACACTTCATGACACTCATTAGACTTGGCTGTCTTCATTATTTAATTGCAGTAAAAGCGTGCACATTAAAAGGAAGCATTTCAAACTAAGTGATATATACTTCCTGCCAAAGGTAGTAAGCTATTTGAATTGTGTCCTAAGTGCAGTATTTTTTTTTCATGTAATCTAAAAGGTACATGTTCCCTAATTCATTAAATTCTACTGATGAAAGAAAATTTCCTGCTCTGGTTTTAAAAAAGCACAATTCAAGTAGAAAACTGTTGAGTAAGGCATCACCTAGGTTTTCATGTGAACTAAATGCTTGGACTCCAGGACTACTGGTGAACTGTGGTATAGATGTTTTTTTAATTTGCAACTTAATTTCCAATTAATGAAATTCAATAGAACTTCAATCAGAAAGTACTGCTTTAAAACTGTTTCCTTAAATACTTTAGATACCAGTATTTGTAAGCTGAGTTTAACAGATAGAGAGCATGAAAAGTACACAAATATAAAGTAGACATGTATAAAAAAGTTCATCAGATCTTTTTCTAATTTAACTAGCTTCCATTGAACATGATCCACTTTAAAGTTATTTGTTAACTGTATTCACCTCATTATGAAAAAATGTAATATGATCTAGGTATTTGGCAATTATTTCTCTTGCTTCACAGTTTAATCACATACCAGAAGCTGACTAAACAAGAACAAGTATCTTCCCCTTCTGTTGCACATTTGTTTCTATTTGTGCTGTAATCACCACACTCCTACCATCTACTGCTTCTGTAATTCCTGGAATACTGACCTTGTCATAAAAATCCATGATTTCTTAGTGCTGATGACACCAATTTAAAAAAAAAAAAATAAAAAAAATTAAGTGTTTCCTAAAAAAGGACGAACCACAATGAAGGACTGAATTCCTGTGTTTGGTCAGGAAAAACAGACTGTTTAGCTCTTGTACTTTCTGTTCTTTGAAATGGAACTGTGACTACAAACGGACTCTCATACAGCAGATTTTACTACCATTTAACTAGTGGAACACCCATATCAACCCAACACATTCATTTTTGATTTTCATACCTATTGGCCTGCAACCCATTTTATTACCCAAGTAACAACAGCACATGTAAAACCAAAACAAACTGAAGAATTAATTCATAGAGGAGTATCCAACTGTAAGCAGCCATCTTGTTGCAAAACTCAAGACCAGAAGTTTGATCAGAGTATTTACCCTGATCCTGTAAAGACTTGTTTTCATTTGAGTGAAATTGTACGTAAGCTGTTATTCACATGCCTAAGTTTGAAACATAAGGCACTTAAACAAAATACTTGTTCTCCTCACACTCACCATTTTACAGAAGACAGAAAAATAATAAATAATACAGCTAAACTGCACTATTTCCTCTGGATCAGAGTCTGCACATGTGTTTAAACTAAAATAGTGTTGCCCACTCGGTATTTAATGTCTAGGGCAAGGAGCACTTCATTCTTGTTTCCAATTCTACAAATTCTTGAAATTATGTAAGTGATCAATTGCTACAAAACTCTAAACAGAATTAAGGAACTGGTAAAAGTTATTTCTAAGCATTTATGTAGATGGGAGAACTCCAGTAGTTGCACAATAGACTGCAGTACTGAAATCTGTCTGAATGCATGAGGTGTGACAGTGATTTCTCACAAACAGAGAATTCATGTTTTTATTATAGAACTGTTTATTTTGTTGTTGTAGGTTCATCTGATTTATTCCTGTCTTTGCTAGTCATTCCACTTACACCGTTTTCAACATCATGACATTAGTTCAGGACTATCTGGAGGCAGTAACTTCTCTTTTCTCTGAAAGCCAAAGTTTAATATACATTTTTATTCCATCAATAATGAGTTGTTATTTACCAGCCCTGTGTTGGTTTAGTGAATTATACACAATTTCTATGCCAAGGTCAAACTCAGTTCTGTGACACAGGGGAGAATGGTGACACCTGAAAGTGCTTAGATGCAATTGACAGGTATGAGTAGAGCTGTATTAAGACCCAATTTTCCACAGTGGCTAAAGATCATAACTTACCCAACACAGAACAGGATTGGTTCCTTGCCCTCTAGACCCTCTCCCAGGAACAGTATAGATTTCTTGGGTTTTCACTCACATCAGTGTTGTGAACTGATCTTATGGCCCTTCCTCTGGTAGAGCTATGACCCCATTATTGATGCTACCAAGAAAACATCTCCCATAGGAGTATTTCTTTAGCATTTTCTAGTTGGTGCCCCTGAGGATGTATGGCAGGAAGTTCTCATCATCCCATTTAAAATTTAGGGCCTGGAGTTACTTTATTCTGCAACTAAGTTTTTATCCTATTCACCACAAGTCAATCTTAGAAAAGCTGTATGGCTCTTCTCCAGATACCCTGGGTCACATACCTGGTCAGGGTACCCCGACGTCACTCTGTTTTAGCAATTCACAGAGCTGAAGACCAGGACCACATTATTTAATTTATTGCATGTTTTGTACCTCTAATGAAGCCAAGAACTGTCTTTGGTATAAATTGTGTGGAAAGCGCGCTAAGATTCTGGCAAACGTCTTTGCATCAGACAAGAATAGTCTTGCTGTGTAGTTCCTCCTGAACAAGCCACGAAGTGCTTAACTGACTGAGTATCAACAAATACTATAGCTGACAGTAGGGGACAAAAAGTGCCTTGATACTCCTAAAACTTAAACTGTTGCTGCTGTCAACATTTTCCTTCATCCTCCTACATAGCAGAATTTTTTTGAAGTCTTTCCCCCCCAACTCAGATGTGGATCAGGTGGTGTATACTGCAACACAGGAAGTAAGAACTCACTGCCGAAAAATTAATGCAATGAACTGTTAAGTTGAAGACTGATTAAAGCTTTGCTTCAAGCAAATAATTTCATTTTCAGGAACCAGGTCTTAATGAGATGAAGGAGGATGACCACTGGATCCCTCAACCTGCATTTTCCACACAATTATACTACATTTTCCAAGGTACCTAAAAGTGACTTCTTTGACACTTCAGAATAATTTTATTCTTTAAAATACTAAGGTCTGCACTTATGAAAAGGTAAGTGACCCAACTGAGTGGAGACACAGCTATTATGATAGCATGGCAGGTGCTGAAATATTAGGGCCATTTTCACATTCAGGAACACTTGCAGTAGCACTTCTTCCAGTTTTGCCTGAGTGCTACTTAATGGTACATTGAGAATGATTGAAAGAGGACCCTGCACAGACAACAGAGATTTCACAGAAGCTAAAAATGCATTTTGTTTTCCTTGCAGAGATATTTTCATTTACTCCTTTCACTGAAGAGTGTTTGCAATGGTTCATTACCAGGTACTTAATGATAAACGGTGCTGTCAAAAACAAACTGCAAACAGTAAAAACATTAATGGCATATCCCATATGTTTTCAACAGAACCAACACAATCCAGTGACAACACGCTGTCATCTGAAACATCACTGATGAAAGGAAAACCCAAATACAAAATCTAGTGACATTATTATAAAATGTTCATTTTTAATCAGTTTTGATTTTAGATATGTATCTAATGCAGGGATCCAAGGACTCTTCTGAGTGTCCTTCAATTCCGTTTTCAAAGTCTCATATAAAAAGCATTGGTATTATGCCAATTAAGACAGAGGAAAAGCATATTATTTCATTGTGTATACAAAGCCACACAGAACTAACTACCAGGTACAGCATGTATCTTACACAGGTCCTGCAAAAGAACCAAGATCAACTCAGATTTCAGGTTTTGAGAATCCACAGTAACACTGTTTTAGCATAAGAATACTTAATTTAGGGAATCTAAATTGCTATTCAGGTTTCTAATCTGCAAGTCTACAAGCCTTGCAGAGGTAATGCTAATCTCATTTTAACAGATAGTAAAGATTATGAAAGGTAGATATTACTGGTCTGTGGTCAAATACTTAATTCAGGAGCAGTACTGATTCTCAGTAGTGTCACTCAGCCACCAGTTTCAAACCCTTTTGCAGAAGGCAAGGTCAGACCGGTATCGGATATCGCAACGTAAAAGTACATCTGCTGGTTTGAAAGGCTCTGCCACTGGGTTGTAACAAATGGTAAGAATAACAGTAATAAAAAACAGGGAAGTAAAGATTTATATTTAACTAAGGAAATTGTTAGTATCAAGTGTTAACCAGCATATTCAATAACACTGAAGTCTGACATACTTAGTGGAAGTGCCCTTACTTTTATCCTTTGATAGGCAAATACACCAGCAATTCTAATTTCAATACCTCAGTCATTAGAAACTTGTTGTTCACCCTGATAAACTCTACCAGCTTAAACTGCAAAACTTCAAGCTAAGAAGCAAAATTCAAACATAATCTGACAGTTTCAAAAAATAATTCATCAACTAAAGACAGCCCACCTGATTTGCTTAAAGGTAAAACTGAGCCCCAAGAGCCCACACTGACTTTTAAACCGAGAACACATCTGTACACATTACAGACCTCAGGAATGTGTTTTGAAGACTCCAGTACCACCTCTAGCATTGCTTTTGTGGAACGACTCTTCACAGTCAAAGTTAACATCTGGGGAGGAACATGTCTTCAGCTGCAGTCACATATGCTCATAGCCCAATACCAACTGCCTGCAAGAGCATCTACTAATGGAAGCACAAATGACATCATCTCCTTACTGATAGTGATTGATCTACAAGCCAAATATTTTCCAGCCTAAGAACGTAGCAATATCAGCCAACTATTAGATGTTTCATAAACAGATTAATATTTACACACTTAGATTTTTAAAGTAATACATATTTAGATTACCATTGTCCTAGCTCTACCATTTTCTGCAGGATTGAGTGATGGTCATAACTACTGTAGACAGGCAGGCCTCATCAGGCAGGCTGTGAAAGTGATCAGCTTTAAAGAATAATTATAATTAGCTATGAAACATTCTAAGAGGAGGGAATTAAAAACTGCCTACTGAGGAACAGCTGGGCTATCTGTCATATATGGTTCAGCAGTAACTTGGCTCTACGGTTTTCTCTACTTGAAGCAGAAAAAGATTTCATTAGAAGAGTCTGTATGTGCAAATAGTTATTGCTTATTAGAAAGGATCCAAACTGCTATTCAAAAAAAGCAACCACAGATGTTTATGACATATACACTGTATATCCCCTTACAGAGAAGTAAAATAGTAAAGAATATTTCACATTCTTCATTTTAGGTCTCCCCAGGTAGCTATCTTAGATTAGCAGCCTATGCTCTTGATACAGGCAATACAGACCAAAATAGAGAGCAGGTGGCAGTTAAGAGGATTTAAGTCGGATATCCCATATTCACAGGAGACTCGCTATAGTGGGCATTTGTGGATGCTTACTGTTCCTAGACCTAGCAAGGCCACAAGTACTTTATCTCGCTCTGAGCACTGCACTTCAGGAGGCATAGCACAAGTCAGAGAGAAGAGAAAAATGGAAAACAGAAAATTTGGGAAATGCAGTAAGAATCAGGTTTTCCCTTTAAGACAACCAATAAAAACAGCCTTCCTTGTATTCAAGGATAATTGTAAAGAAAAAGACAGTCAGTTTCTGTCTTTTTCTGCTTGCAGTGTTAGAGGAAAATAAAAAAAACAAAACAAGCACTGCTGTAATCTGGCACAAACACACACATGCCCCCTCCTACCTCCCCCACAAATTCATGAATAGGGAAAGGATCTAATCATATAGATACTTCACACATTGACACAGGAGAGCTCTGGAGGATATTGAATCTCCTTCATGGATTTCCATAAAATACAATAGATTCATGGGATGTTTACCAGTAATGGCTTAACTAAATTTAGGCTTGCCCCAGGGCGAGTGGACTAATGCAATACAAGTTATTTAACCTGTGGCCCCTGACTACTGCTGATCTTCAAAGAACTAAAAATACAAGGAAAAACACCCACCACAGGTCTAATCTCCCACTACCAGAGAGATTTGGGAAAATATGCCTTACAACTGGGAAAGAGATCTCAAAGACAAGAGCAGCTGAATTCCAGAAATCAGCTGAGACTGGCTCAGCAGCATGCAACTTTCAGTAATGTTATACTTATGTCCCACAATGGCTGTCCCACACAAGATGCAGCTGCAGAATATAAATTCTTCCCTAAATAGTCTAAATAGCAAATACTGTGTCACCAAAGGACTCTTAAGTTATACTGCATTCAGGGATGAATGATGGCACTCCATTTCCAGCCAACACTGCAAAGTTCTCAGAAGAACCATATATCACCTATTGCAATTACAAAAGAGATAACTAATACCATAGCTTATTCTTTCTGTTTCCTTTCTAGTATTTCTTTAGTGACTACCTTCCATTTTATGCTGCTAGTTGGAATAGAAATAAATGGATGTTTTCATATTTTGCAAAAGGCTGAACACAGAGCATTCAGACAATCTTAAATGATTCAAAGAATTAAGTTCATCTTCACTTCTAGGATATTAAGAGCATATGTAACTCCAGGTGAGTAAGGCCTTGAGTAACCAAAACATGGCCTTATATATTTCCCCCCCTAATTTATGCAATTTTCACTGGTTCTTTTTAAAATTTTTTTCCTATCTCCAAGTCATATTCAACTAGAACCTTAACATCTGAGAAAACTACACTTGTATAATATTATGTCAAAGTCTGAATTGTACAAAAAACTACAACATGGAGCATTGTTAGAAAAGATATACAAGGAAATTAGTTTGAAACAACCATTAAAAATAAGCAGCATTATTGACTGTTGAGGTTTCCAGCTGTTTGGTTATTTTAGCATAACTATACTGATCAGTATTCATTACCAAGCTGTTATGAAAATAAATTCTAAAAACAATAGTCTGTGCTGGAAATGCAACTATAATCATTCTTGTGTACTTGAAAGCATCTTACCCTTGGCAAAAAAAAAAGAAGAAGAGAGAGGGGAAAGTTAAAATTCAGCATGTTCCCAGATAAAAGGTCTTCCTGAATATGGACACTTTACTGATCATGGCTTTTCTCTTAAAGGCAGACAGTGGCAACACTTTTTTTTTATAACTGAATGTACATATTGAATATAAAAGACATTCAACTATGACTGTAACTTTACTTATCAGTATTGTTAGAGAGCTAAAATCTAAAAAATAAAACAATACACCAGGGATCGATTCTCAGCTAAGAATGGCACTAAGAAATTTCAGATAAACTAATAATCTGCCACACTAAATGTGTTTAGAGTTAAGTACTATGATAGAGCAGGTCAGGCATCTGTTCTGTGTAAGAAATGAGTTAACAGCCATTAGAGGAAGTGAATTTCACTGTGCTTAGGTAAAGTTTGGTAAGTATTCTTGATCCCCAAAGCATTTATTTATCTGTTAGAGGCTATGCCCTACAAATTAGGGCAAATGAAATTTTAAAAGGGTATAACAAAAATTTGCTTCAACAGTCTTGCCACACTGTATTAACCTGACACCAAAGGGAAAGGCAAAACCATAGGCAACCATTTTTAGCTTCAATGTGATTTCTCAGTTTCAAATCAAGACAAGACAGTATCCTTGTATACATTTACCAATCACTCCCAGAGATCTACAAGTGTATTTGAAAGTCTGTACTCCTTCTTTGAGATTATCTCAGATAACTTAACCTAAATTTGATGCTATTACAGGAAATCTCATAGCCCCCAAGAGAACAGAGATTACAGCATTTTTTACATGGAGATTATCTCAAGATGGTTCACGTAAGTTAATGGAAAAGCTATTTAGCCATCAGAGAGGCAGATGCCCTTTGATAGCTTTGACAAGCTGAATACATCATCTCAGCAACACTCTGTAGGCCTGAAAGATGAATAGGGTTTACAAACACTTTGCTAGATGAAATCATCTTTGTTACCTGCTTGAAACAGACGCTTACAGTCCGCAAGGCAGTCTTCAGGAAAGAGTAAAGCAGTTCGGAGTAAATCCCTTTTGCTTCTAAAAAATAAAGTTACACAAGAATTGGAGAAATGGGCTAAAAAACAGTTTTAGGAAACCAAGACTTGAAACTTAGCTCCTTGTATTGCTGAATGGATTACTTTGGCTACAAAAGTGGTACTTCAAATTGCTACAAAATTATTAATTAGAACTTACTGAAAAAGTAACCCAAAAAGTTCACCTAAGTTTTAGCTACTTTGTTTCACACTGGGGGTTGATTTTTAAAAAAACTTCTGACTATCACACACTCCCTACTGAAGTCTACACATAGAATTCAGCTTTTTTTTTTTTTTTTAAATTCTTCATTTAATAAAACATCTTCATTAATAAAACACCTACTCTTGAAAATGGAACCCTCTCTTAGCAAGCAGCTGAATGAACTTAAATTATGTAAACTACAGTGAGATCCGATGGTACATTGGCTAACGTGCTATAACTCTGCATACAAGAATCTCTTTATGTAACAGCGAATACATAAATCCAAAACATTGTACACAATCCTCAGTCAAACTAAGGCTGTTCTACAGTCTGGTCTTTTACCTGATTTGTTTACAAACTCCCCAGTAGCTCTGAGAATGCATTTTGTCAGCTTCAGGCCACTGAAATGGGTACTTTTACAGAGGCTGGTGGCTTGCAAAATACAGTTCACTTTAATACCTAAGGTAATTTCCTAGTCTAGTTTGGAACACTTTGGGTGAAACACATACACAGGCCAGTCCTCATCCTTCATATTGCTTTTTTCTATCCTGTACAGAATATGGGACTAGGTACTATTTTTTCTAGGCAACCACATTTAAAACACAGTTTAAATTTCACTAGATTCAGCACCTTCTGGGAATCTCCACACATTCAAAATTCCAGTTTGTCACACACTTGACTTAAAGTTAAACACAATTTAATCAAACACACTTTCCATTTATTATGTGCATGAACCCAGTTAAGTGTAAAAATCAAATATAAACCTTGCAGTAACATTTTAATTAGTCCACTTGCATCCATGTTTTTAACACCTCATGAAAATTAGTAAGACTAAGTTCCTTGAAAATTAATGCGAAGTGGAGTTAGAGCAAACTGCTGAGATTTGTTTAAATATGAAATGCATGATGACGCTAAAATTTGGGGAATGCCACCTAGTCCTTCAACCAGTGATCCCAAGACCCAGAAACGAGCCTCTGAGACACAGCGGACAACTCAAAGCAACCAAACAATAATACCTTCAAATAATGCTCAGAGTGACCAATTCACCAACATGCAGTTAATCAAAATAGTTCCTACAGAACATTTGCTTAATGGCAGAAGTGGGGTTTTTCAGCTAGCTAGCATAGTAAACATACACAACATGGGACCTAGTAAAGGCCCAAGAAGAAACAGGATTTACGACTCAACCAAAGCAGCCTTCTGTAAAAGGGTTTACATTCTAAAGCCACAGGCAGACAATGAGTAGATACAGAACACAAACACGTACATACAGGAATGACCTGGAACACAGGCAAAAATGCTTGATTTCCTGTTTGTGAAACTTCTACAAGCACACAAAGTTTCAAATATGTTGTTGCTTTCCGACTTGTGATGAGCTAACACTTTTGGTTTGCAGATCAGCTCAGAAGGAAATGGGAGTGAAGAGAGATGGTCAGGCTAGTGAACAAAAAGGGTAATTTTACTAACAGCTTAAGAGAGGTTCCTTACACTACGCAGAGATAAGGGAATTCAGTCATGACAGTTTAGACAAATATTTTGGATGTGTGATGAAAAAAGAAAAGAAAAAAGAAAAAAGGAACTCACCTAGAAACTGTTGCTTATACAGAATATCTAACAATACTGTAACAACCTGACAGTCAGTGTTAAGTCTGCCTAAAAAACCCAATTTACCCTAAAGCTACAACTCAAGCAGTAGAAGAAGGAGGCACAGTCCACCATGACAGTGAAGCTGAGGGGTAAGAGAAAAAACATTTTGGCTACATAGAGTGAGAGCCATACTGCCTAACATGTCTGAAAGGCAGGCAGAAATATTAGATGTTGGAAAGCTACAGAGTACTGTCTTTTCTGCCAAGCAGATTACACTCTGACGAATGACTGTGCCACCACATTGTTGAGATCAGCAGCTGGAGAAGAGGCCAAACTACAGAGTGGGTAGGGCATACCAGGCAGTGCTAAAGGGGAGGATAAAGCCCCATTAGCTTCCCTGGGGAAAATCCCTGCCTGTACACGAAACACATGGTGTGCAGCAACTTCATTGCTCTAGCATCAAAGCAGGAAAGTCTGTTAACAAAGACATGTACTTCCCAGGGGGGCTTGTTCAAGCAGCAAGCCTTTTATAGAAGTCTTAATTCACATTCAACAAGCAATTACAGGCATTGGAAACCGTGGGTATGAGAAACTCAGGTCCATACGAGGTAATGCTGTCAGCTCTAGCTGAGCACTGCCCGCACCCTCTGCCAGGAACAGGGCTGCAGCTGAGCTGAGAGGCCAGCAGCCTTCCTCACAGCCTCCAAAACATCTGAAATGCAGGCAGATGCTTCCTAATCCACTCAAGACAAAACCTGGTCAGAAAAGAATCTCTCCTCTATTCACTGTATGTCTGCTTTTAACCCGGCACGTAAGGAAGGTCACTGCTTAACCTGCCTATGAATAACTACCCACCTCTGTTCAAAATGGCAAAGCAAAGACAAAACCAACCTAGCTATACCTTTTCCCCACTGGGGTAAGCAGCAGAGATGCAATGCTAAGGGAGGGGGGAAGGAAAAACAAAAAAACCCCCAAACAACAACAACAAAAAAACAAAACAAAAACAAACAAACAAAAACCACCAACACAAAAACCACACACAAAAACCCAAGAGTGGAATAAAGCTTCCAGGAAGTATTTTCTCGATTAAGAGCCACAGCTCAGAACTGAAATGCATCTTTCCTAGCTGTCCCCTGCTCCCCAGTTTTTTTAGGCCCACATGTCTGAAATTATTAGCTCTATTTACTGCATTCAGCTTCGATTTTTGTAAGAACAGCTAAAATACTAGTCTTAATTTAAGTTTTGCAAAAAGGTAAAGGTTATTCCAGGACAACAGCTGGAATACGACCAGTATTGCCTATGTTTTTCCTCCTCTCCCCCCACCCTTAGTGTATGTTGTATCAATACCAAACTTTAATTCATTTGCTGCCTTGGTAGTCATGAAAGTCTGATACTATGCTACTATTCATTCTGAAAAGAACCTATTTATTAAATATCAGGGATATTGAGAGAATATATTTTCAATTCTCTAGCAGTGTCAAAAGCCCTGCTATGAAAACACTTTCATGTCTCACCTGAATTAGTTGGGTTTTAATTCCTCCCCCCAC
>JAOBAS010000029.1:14590701-14621069 GCA_025311575.1 Elanoides forficatus
CTCTGATGCAAATGATTTCTAAGTGCTCGGGTGCTGGGCTTCACCCCCCCACCCCCCCTGGCTCTCTGCAGCCCCCCGAACCCTGCAGGCATTTGAGTGCACAGGCACCTTCACTTGCACAGCACCGTTGCTGAGCCTGGCGGCACACGTGGAAACAAGGACGAGAGCAAACAGCCACAAAAGCCAGGATCACCCCCAGGAAGGGCCGCAGGAGCGGACAGTCGCTAGCCACAAACGTACCCAACTCAATACACCGGCTATGCTGGTAAAGCAGCCCACGCCCAGAGCGTACGGAGAGGATGCTGCCAGCTTGCAATGCAAAATTGATCAATTAATGAATAATGCTCAAAAGGGCCCATTAAACCCAACGCTGCGATGAGCCCACGCAGAGAGGAGAGCAGCAGCAGGGACCAGGCTCCTTCCCCAGGTAGGATCACCAGGGCACTCCAGAGGGTTTCACGCTGGGAGCCCAGTCTGGGGAGATATTCAAGCCCAGGCTTTGATGCATGGCAGACCTGAAGCCATGCACCCAATAACTCCTCCAAAGCCAATGGCCCTGAACCTGTCCAGCTGTGTGTGAATACTGGCCCGATTCCCATCATTACTCACATCAAGAGCTAATCAGCCCAGCAAAATTAACCTGCTCCTTTGAGCTTGTCTTCAGACCAGCATCGCGCACTTAACAGCAACGATAACGACCAGCAATATTTCTTGGGTTTCCTCAGGATGCAGAACACATGTTAATTAGACGCCAGTTTGTTATTCAAACAGACCCACTGAGACTCCGCAGCACTATTAAGAAGCATATCCACTTCTGCTCCCATCAACCCACACCAACTGCGACATGCATTCGGCGCTCCTCCACGGGAGCTCAGCATCACCCCAGCCAGGAGGGACCTCTGGAGTCCCTTCCCCAACCTCCTGCTCCAAGCAGAGCAGACCTGGGGGTCAGACCGAGCTGCCCACAGCCACACGTCAGCCAGATACGTTTTGAAAGTTTCCAAGGATGGAGTTTGCCCACCTCGCCAGCTTCCTGGTGCCTTTGGTTCCCCATCTCCCAGTGGCACCAGTGAGGTTGCCCAGCATGCATCATCCCTCCTGCCTTCTTCCATGGGTGTGATAGTTGGGTTTTCCAGCCATCAGAGCCTCTCCCAAGAGCCACAACCTTTCGAAGGTGACAGAGAGGGCTCTGCAGCGACATTGGCCAGCTCCTCTCCAGCTCCAGTCTTGTACGTGCCCCGAGGTCTTGGTCCCACTCTGCTTTCGGGGTTTCTCACCCCGTGTAGCTGTGTGCAGGGAGCCCTGCTGAGAACAGCTACATCACCAGGCAGGACGGCCAGTCCCTGCGTACCAATATCACAGGAAAGGCTGAATCCCAACAGCCTGAACCCAGTGTTAAAGAGCTAGAAAATGCCTCTCATGTCATGCCTGCCAAGTCCAGGGGACAAAGAATATAACCCTCTTCCAAAACAGCATCCTTCCTCCAAAACAGAAGAGGATGCTTCGTGTTTCAAAACGGTGTGTGAGAGCACCGATGAACCAAATCTTCCCCAACAAGAAACACAACAGCCAAATTGGCAGCAATTCGTCCGGAAGCAATATGTTGTTTGGCAATTCCATCCAATAAATAAAAAAATAGAATGATTTTACATTGAATTTCTGAACTTTCTAACAAAGCAGGACTTGCCTTAGCCAGTTACAGACCTAAGAGACCAAAAGCTTGAGAAATTAGAGGACCTAGGTCGTAAATCTTTTTTCTTCTTTAAATGAGACCAACCAGCCATTACCAGAAGTGACATCCAGACCCTCGGAGCGAAGCAGCGGGCATCACTCCCAGCCAGCCAGGCAGGCGCTCGCAGCACAGCCCTTAGCAGAGCCAAGGGCACCCACCACGAGCTCAGATGCAGGAAGGTGAACCCATTTACACACCTTGATTTAATCACCTAAAGCAGTAAGCATGGAGGACTCAGAGGTGTGAGAGCCTGAAAAAGGAGGGGGTTTTGATCCAGCTCCAGGACTGCGCTGACATTGTGCCCGGTAAACAAGAGACATGCAAGGATAGGAATCCATGGACTTACAGATTTGGTTTAAATTGGTGACAAGAATAAGGATGAGGAAAGCTATTCCACTCCAAGGCATCCAGAAAGGGGATAAAGCAGCTGAATAATTACCTTTTTGCCATCATTTCAACACAACCTTAGAGAGCCCTTTGGGGTGGGACCAAGGGCTTCTGCAGGTTTCTGGAAACCTTCGCTGCTGTTTGCAGCACAACCTGTGCCACCTCTCAGCTCAGGCTGGTCCTACAATCAATTACTCCCTCTTTGCCTTTCTTCTAGCTCTCCACAAGCTCCTAGGGGACACTGGGACTCTCCTGGGACAGGGAGCAGCTCTAACAAGTGACATCTTTTATTCCAAACCTTTTTGGGACCCACCTCCTCAAAAGCCAAGTTTGGAGAAGGCGGCGGTCCAGGGGCTTCTGCCCACACTTCTCACATGCCGCTTCTCATCCCGAGAAGGAAGAAGTACCCTATAACCAGGCTTCACTCACCAGCCATCCTGGGAGCTGCGCTTGGCGTGGGGACAGGGACATTACCACAGCACCCACCCTCCTCGCAGGGGCAGGTACCCTGACCATGGTAAAACATGCAGAAAATACCAAAAGGCACTGATCCTGCAACCTGCTCCAGCTCATGCTGAGGTCAGCCAGGCAAACACCAGTCCCTTGGAGAAGGGGCTTAATGGAGTTGATGATGGGAACAATTAGGGGAGCACAGGGGGAGAAACGCCAGCCGCCGTGTGCTCCATCCACGGGGGGGAAAACAAAGCCAGCTGCCACAGGCTGCCCATTAATCTCTCTGAAAGTCAACTAAGCAGTTTACAAGCACCGTCCAGTTTCTGGAAGCCACCACTTTAGTCCTCTCCTTCCGTAGGAAAGCAAATAGCACTTCTTCCAGCACCACAAGAAAAGGATTTAATGCCCAAAAATCACATTCCAGGCGAGGCTGGGGAGCTCAAATCCCTCCATGTCTTCGATACGGAGAAGGAGAAGACCATGGTGGCCTGACCAAGCCTATCTCACCCTGCTCGCTGGAGTTCAAGCTGGACATTTCCCTCTGTGCAATTCAGTCGTACTGTTCCAGGCTGGGATCGCAGAGGAAAAGTCAGGGCAAAGCTCAATTCAGTGCAGCAGTGTTCTCCCAGAGCAAGAGCAGGACGTGACCCTCCCATCACAGAAGCTGTCTCCTGAGCTGACTGCATGTCTTGCCAAAAAAGGTGTTTTAAAAAAGCGTAACATAAAGCACGTTTGCTAAAAATCTGAATATTGCTCTTCTACATTTCAGTACCTCCACAAAACCACAAAGGCCTTTTATTTCCCTGTCCCTAAGGAACAATTTCCACTCCCTGCAGAGCAAAACTGCCCAAAACGACTGAGCCCTCCAAGCACCTGAGCCAAATCCTCAGCACATCAGACTGGGTGCAGCCCACGCAACCCACACCACCGCCAGCAGTTGAAGGTCTAATCCCGTCAGCCCCAGTCACCGATGTTTTCCCATCCCTCTGCTGCAAGCCAGGGTCAGCATCCACACCCCAGCACACACGTCCCCACTGTGCCTGTACACCTCTGGATGCGAGCACAGCCAGGTTTTAGCCACATGGCTGCAAAGCGCCCCAAGCCACAGCAAGAAGGGCCAACAGTTTCCTGAGCCATCCTGATGTCCCTGAAACAGGTCAGGAGGGAGCCTGGGAATGGAGGCATCCGAGCACCATCCTCCCTGCATCCCTGGCGCTTGTCAGCTCGTTTGGACCACACGTTTGGGGGCCATCGAGCAGCACGCAGGACAGGACGGGCAGGGAGCTGTGCTTACCTTCGGTCCGGATGGTGAAGGGCGAGTCCCCCAGGCGCTTGGCTGAGAACTGCCCTCCCAGCGACGTCATGAGGAAGCACAGGGTGAAAAATCCAATGCCCAGCACAAATATCCTGCAGGAGGGAAAGCAGAGCTGTAACAAGGTGTGACAAGGAACCAGCTCACTCCTGGGACAGCCCCACCACCCTTCGCCTCCCCTGGGGTAAGCCCTCTGCACAGCAGCAGGAGCCGCTTTGTTTTGGGATGCCTGGAAGAGGCAGCCGGGACAATCCCTGCCTCCTTCCCAAGTGCTCCATCCCCGTGGCTAACCCCATCCAGCCTGGGCAAGGAGCATCTCTGCAGCCCCAGCCCTGCGAGAGCACACCAGTACCTCACCCCGAGCACGGCCAGACCCACGTGCGCTTCATGAAGAGCCCCAAGATGCTTCTGCCCAAAACCTGGCACTGAGCAGGTGCGTTTTTCCTGAGAACACCCTCCGAAATCCCTGCAGCCTGCTCTGACAGGCAGGCCTCGAGAGGGAGCAGAGGACTTGCACCTTAGGTGGGAAAGCTGAGCCGGTCCACGACTGCCCTTACGATGCTCCACTAGATCCAGCCCAGTAACCCAGAGCACAGGAACCACTACAATAAACAATAGCCATTTTCCTCCTGGGAGAGTCCAGAGAAAAGAGAGACCTTGTACCTTCCCTTCCTCCCAAAGGATCTTAAAAAAAAAAAAAAAAAAACACCAAACAAAAACCCCAACACTTTTTTTTTTTCCTTAAAAAAAGGCCTTTTGTTCCCCCTGTAACTAGGCCACCGGTATTTGCCATTGTGTCCAGCACTGCCTGCACGGCACGGGCAGCCTTGTGCACAGCAGGACGAGGAGCGACCCGCGCCGGCGGCGCACACGGTAGCCTGGGACCATCCCATCGCCGCTTTGTTCGTCCAGGCTGGCAGGAAAGCAGCTCCCGCAGGGACACACCGGGCAGGATGCTGACCCGCACGTCGCTCCCAGTGAGCTTGTGGTCACCTGCAGCTGCGAGAGAGGCAGGAGCTCTCAGTGCTGCTCCTATTCAGGCCAGTAACTTTGAGGGGGGGGGGGGGTGAAAAGGCTGAAAGCAGGAGCTCTGTGCAAGCAGGAGGGTTATTGTGCACTAGGCAGCATAAAGCCAAGCCTACCCGTCTCCCCAGCGCGCAAGCCGAGCACGCTGCGCCAAGGGACGGACGCCTGACCTCTTTCCACCACTCAGAGATGCTGCCACTGCCTCCGAGTCTCCATGGAGGTGCAGCATCCTCCAACAGACACACGGGCAAAGTCCCGGCAGAGCCACTGCCACGTGCCGCTTACGACAGCTCCCAGAGCCACGGCCATACCGGGGATCTCAGCTGGCCAAACCCAAGGAAAATTTCAAGGAGGAGAAGCAGAAAAGACAACTGTCAGCCAGCCTTGTGAAACAACGGGATTGTCTTCAAACAGATAAATCCTATGTGGGATAGGGAGCTGAGCAAGCCCTTAGGGGTGCCCGCTGGCATTTCTGCCTCTCGGCATCCCTGATCAGAAGGGAAGCAAACCACAGAGGACAGGAACCAGTAACTCTACAAGTTCACACCATTATCCGCAGGCCTCAGGAGCTGCACACAGCAACACAGCACAGCCACCCAACACCAAAACCAGGCTTTTCCAGAGAAAGACTTGGAAAGGAACACCACAGCCCTCCATCTGATCATTATTGTGTAGTTAAGAGGCAGAAGATTAGGAACCAGCCATTAAGTCCAGGCTACAACACACCAGCATTGCAATTATCTGTTGCTAGAAAGGGCTGGCAAATAAAGTAACTTGCTTCAAAGCACTTGTTAGCTACAGGAGATGCTGTGGAGAGCTGAAGTACAGGGTCAAGCAGCTCAAGAAGGACTGGGCTTCCCTGGGGAGACCTACTGGAGGAGCTCCCAGGGCAAGTCCCTACTGTCCCAGCATGGCATGGCCAGGCTTGCCCTGCCTGGAAAGGCTCCCGGGCAAGACATGGCACCTTCACAGGACCCCACAAGCTCCCTACCTCCATCCTGCTGGGTCCAACACTGCTCTCACACAGCCAACGCATACCTGAGCCCCAGACACAGGGCAGATTTGCTCTCAGCATCGGGCAGCTCAAGAGCAAAGGGGTTCCTCTGCCTACTCTGAGAAGCATCAGCCCTGCCCACCGCGGAGGGGCATCTAACCCCCATCCATCCCCCCACGGATCAGCCCTGCCCCATCCTCAGCTGGGTTCCTGCAGATCAGGGGCACCTTGCCACGGGCTCTGGACAAGCAGCACTGTGCAACCCCCCCATCCCCTTCCCACCTCCAGCCTGATTAAGAGAAAGAGCAACACCCTGGGCTCATTAGCATTAACAAGCTCTGCCAGCAGAACACTCAACACCAGCACAAAGCGAGACCCACAGCCAGGTGCTGGGAGAGCAGACCCACCTGGGAGAGGGGATGCTCAAGTGCATCAATAAAACTGCCTGAGTTTATGCTGGTACTCTGGGAGTGAAGCTATTCAAGTCCCTTTTATTTCTGAATGAGCCTGCCCTGGGGGGTGGAAAGCAGTTAACACAAGCTCTAAAAAGCACCGTGCACTTGACTAATCCAGACTCCCATCCCTAAAGGCCTGGCTATAGGCAGGGCTGGCGTGCCCTACAAGCAGCCACCGGCAGAGCACAGGCATTCCCTCCCCAGCAGATGCTGATGAACCATTGAGCTGCAACATTTGCACGCAAAGCGGACTACGGATCTCAGCCCCTCTCCCAAAGCAGACCTCAGAGAATGGTTTCCAGAGAGCCGTGGTCCAGCTCCAGCAGGGAGGTGATTGTGGAGGCAGCAGAGCATCCCTGATGCTGCGAAGCAACGTGGTGTCCCATAAATTGCTTGGAGAGAGGGTGATTCAGGGACACTAGTCCGTTCTCATTATCACACCCCGTGCTGAGCCACACAGTGCAGCACTGGGTCTGGAAGAGGCTCTCGAGAACACAACAGAGGGGATTGCAGCACCCAGCTGCAGCTGCGAGGGCTGAATTTGTCCTTGGAGGGCACATCACAGAAACAAGAAGTTCAGGAAGCCAGAACATAATCTTGTAATTGTATCAATTTACTGGGTCTACCTGAGATGGAGTTAAATTTTCCTTGTAGTAGCACATGTGGTGCTGTGTTTTGGATTTGTGACTAAGTGCTAAAAACACGCCAGTGTTATGGCTGTTGCTGAACAGTACTCGCACAGCATCAAGGCTTTCTCTTTTTCCTCCACTCTGTCCCTCCCAGCGAGCAAGCCAGGGGTGGGCAAGAAGTTGGAATGGGACACAACCGAGACAGCTGACCAGATCAACCAAAGGGATATTCAATGCCATATAAAGTCATACTCAACAATAAAAACTAAGGGGAAAGCAGCTTTGGGAGGTAGTCATTGCTCAGCAACTGGCTGGGCACGAGGCTACTTGTGGTAGCAATTCCCTTTGCATCACTTCTGGGGTTTTTTTTTGTTTCTCTTCCTCTTTCCTTCACTTATTAAACTATCTTTATCTTGACCCACACATTTTCTCAATTTTGCCCGATCCTCTCCCTTATGCTGCTGGGGAGGGCAGAGTGAGTGAGCAACTGGGTGATGGCTTAGGTGCTGACTGGGGTCAACCAAGCACAATCAACTATTAGGGGAAATATTCTTTAAAGCAGTATCCAAAGTATTATTCCAGCTGTTTTCCTCCAATGAGTAAGGTGAAGGGAGAAATAAGGAGGCTAACGTAGCACCGATAGCACTGAATCTAGAGTCCAATTTTAATAAAATGCATTATTCAAATTAATGAGATTTAAGACAGTCATTTAAATTCAAGAACAAAAATTTAATAGCAGATGTTAACTGAGCTCTATTGTTGAAATGAATTTGTCCAAAAGAGATGAGATGATATGTACAAGAATAAAAGTGGGAACAGTATTTTGTGGCATAGAAGTAGCCTCTGACCTATTCTACACAGCTGCAGTAAGAAACTAGACATTTTGCACATGCACAGACATGAGTGAAAAATACATATATACACACCTGCAATTATAATGAAGAAGAACATGCAAGAAGAGATCTTCCTATAAAAGGTCACAAACCTAACAAGTTTCTCAGAGGGACTGGATATTCACAGGGATGGCAAAAATAGCAGGACTTACTGTACTTGGTAAATACATTTTTTGGGAGATCACATCTAAAGGTTACAGTAGTTTCACACTGCCAGTGGCAGTCACGTAACCACTGCTCTTGCAGAATACAGTCTAGCAAGACAGGAGGTAGGTAGCAAAAACCATCCACACTGCACTGATGATACTACTATTAAAGGCTGAAAAAATTCATTCAAAGCATGTTGGAGGTTTATCTTGTTAACTGCAGTATGCTTATACTACATTAATCTCTATTAGTCAGGTCTTGTATTTATTATCAAGCCTTCTGGTCCCATATGCCTCTAACAAAACCCTAGAAATGAAGGTGGTCCTAATTGTCATTGTATTTCACCCCAATCAACAACATGAGGTCAAATGCTACTAAAATGAAAACTTCTGTAGCAACCAGGTCTTTCACTTGTGTGACTTCCTTGTTTTCAGTAGGACTTTCATTCAAATTGAGATTACTTTAATAATAAGAAAATAAATAATATGTGGGTGTGCTGGGACAGATTATTCCACAACTACTGATGAGCATAACATCTTTACTGCAAGAAAGTGCATGTGTGTTGGAGGGAGTAAACATGGAAACCCCACTGTTTCTTAACATTGATTTTGCCTTCTGTTGTATTCACACAATAAGTAGTATATCACACCATTAAGAAAAAAAAAATAATAAAAAAAAAAAAAATCAAAGCTGACACTGTAAGGGGAAAGGTCAGCTTTTCTGCCTTGCCTCTTGCACCACTAGCCAACTCAACAGCCCAGCAGGTAGAACACAATCTTTCTACCTTGCTACAGTTCTTAACTAGAAAAGAGGAGCTTCTTGTTTTACATCTTTCTTCACATATTTTAATGAAACAAAGCAAGCCCCAAAAAAGACACCACGCAATCTCAGCAGAGGGAAGCATTACCTAAAAACAGAAATGCAAAGCATGAAGATGCATCAGAGAGACAAAGTTACCTAATCTTACAATGTAAGATTAATCTAATTACCTAATCTTCCTGACAGTCCAAAAACCAAACTGATTGGGAAACTTTCAGTTTCATTAAGAAACTAAGCTAAAAGCTACTGGGTAAAAGGGAAGGCCTAAGGAAAACAAAAAGAAGATCACTGAATTCATTTGTTAGGAAGAATAACCGTTTTGCAAATAAGCAGAATTTCACACAGTCCCAATGAGGTCAATGTAACAACTCGGAAAGCTGCAAAGTAAAGCAGCTCATGACATGGACATACCAATCAAACTTTCCAGAGAGCAGGAAAGACTACTCAGCTCTCATACATTTTTATTCCCCTGTGGTATACAGAGGAAGCGGAAAAGAGAGCAATGCCTTTACGAAGTCTGCCACCAGCAAAATTTATGCATAGAATTTCTCTGTATCTTTCAACATTCAGTCAAGTCCTACTCCTGTCATTACTCATGTTTAATGAACAATAATTTGGCTTGAAAGACAGAGAAGGAAAAAGTCTCAATTTTGTTTCACCTATGTCATTTCAAATGGTAACATGGAATAGCAACTGCAGAATGTCAGTTACCTACAGAAAGAAACTGAAAAACTGAATTGTAGCATAGGCAATCACTCTCTTTTTTCTTCCCTAACTCATGTTCTTCCTTCTGACAACTGTATGGGTTTTTCTCCATCAATAACTTAATTGAAACTTCTGTAATAATGTTACCATATTTGTTGCTAATTTTGTGAGGCCACAGCTATATCCAGGGTTGTGTGTACAGTTATGATTGCAATCATTTGAGTTTATCCAGCCTATAGCATTAATAATGCAAACAAACTTAACCAAGACCCATAATTCCTTCATCCACTGCAATAAAGCAAATGGTGCATTTACAGTTTGTCTGAAGCATTAATGTAGTAAAACTGTCAGGAGCAGAGTTTTCTCCCAATCAAAGAGATGGAAGAAAGCCTTCTATTTTTAATTACTCTTTTATCTCAGACTGAAAAAAAGAGAGTTGGAAATCAGTTCTGGAAACAGTATCAGCCTAATGAAAAAAAAGCCAACCCACCCTTAGCAGCCATTGCCTTAATTCAGTTTCATCGTATCCAAACTGGACTCTCCACAGTTTTTCACTTTTACTTTGAACAGCAAAATAGACCACTGATGAAAGAGGATTTATCCAATTATTATGAGCAAAGTAGCTTTAACTTCCTTTAGATATCCACTAACAAGATATAAAATGACACTTCCCGGACACATCACCAGCACAATAGGGCCTTTATTGATTTTCATATCAGGTTCTTCAGTCTGAGATGACTCTCTTGAGGACTCTGCTTCCCAGTAGGAAAAAAATTGCCTTTTCTATGTTTGAATTCAGATCTGTTAATGCATCCCTTGCTGGAGACAGTGTCATTTTAGTTCTCTCCCTCTGTAGTTGATGTGTCTACACCTTGCTGGCTCAGTGTCCTAATGGATCCCAGGGCTAGAGGTCAAATTACGAAAACAAAAAATGAAATTGCTCAGCTTGGGAATCAATAAGAAAAAGACTCTTAACAATCTTTCTAAGGGTAAAATGTGCAACCAATGAGGTGTGATAAGTGTGTTCAACCTTGTGCCAAAGCTATAAATAGAGTATCAAGTCCAAAAGAAGTTACACACCAAAAATAAAGATGAAAGAGTTAATACTATTGTTCAGCTTGCATTACTGCCATCAGGAAATTCACAGCTGAAGGAACAGATATTACTCCTTTCATTTGTCATTATGAAGGTTTCTGAGGTACAACACCGACATCATCTCTTCACGGTGCAATTTAAAAAGCTAAAAGACAATCTCAATAGTCAAATTACTTCTGGGAGGTAAGTTCCACAGAACAGGATAAGTTAACTTTGGTCATATGTCTGCATTTACCCATGATTACAAATTCAATCTGGGAAAAAGAAAGTGACATGAAGTCTTGGAACTGGCAGGAAGAAGCCATGGGGCTCCCACAGCCTTTACTTGAAATTGAGAAGTACAGCAGATTAGCTATGTATGTGCAGTCTCTGGCTTGCAGAAAAGTATTAAGTTGAAAAAACATTGCAATTTAGTAATACAGAAGTAGCTATATAAAAATATGACACCTGACGTTTTGTACTGCCTAGCTTTATTTAATACTTAACAGCCAACATTTGCAGAACTTTAGATCACCTGAAGATAGAAAAAGGAAAGTTAAAAGGCCCAAAATAATTCTATGGCTCAATTTTTACCAGTCTATCTTTGTAAAAGACATAAAATACAATTGCATGACAGTTCTGACAGGAGCTAACTCCAGTTACAAAATGAGGCTATCACTTGACAGCTGAAAAAATACATTTTAATAACAGACACTACACATACTTAAAACAAAGCTCTCAAACCTGATCCCTACTACATTCACCTTTATGTAAATTCACTCCTCTGTACAAGGGTATAGGAGAGCATCAACATCTGGCCCAGTAGGTTTAACTGTCCTTCGTTCCCCGTAAAGAATAGCTGTCCTGCATTTTAAAGGTATGGTGTGCACACAATCTACATTGTGTCTTGCTTGATCTTGGTCTCCAATTCTTCTGGCACATTACAACCCCAGGCCACATAAATGCTCCTCCTTGTCAACCAGGAGAAGAAAAGATCTGCTGCAGAATCCATAATCATCTAATACAGCAGAGTATCAGAGGCTTCACTTTGGGGGGTTAAAGGGAAGATCACATCCACATGGACACACAATTACATTTTACATGTATTCACAGAAATGACTGACAGTTCTTTTTCAGTTCTCAACATTTAATAACAGCAAAATTCATGCAGCCAATGGGCAGTTATATGCCTTTTTCTTTTCCATAGTACATTTAACACAGTACATAACTAACAAAGTAACAAAAACATCAGTTCTCATCTCCACGAGTTGCATCTCTACCTTGCATTTTTAGGAAGGAGAGGCTGGGAGGAGTCAACTGGTTTTAGGATACAATAACAAGCGAAGTGAGAAGAGTGCACTGGTAATTGGAAGCAATGTGGATACAATTCATCACTGAGCTATAGAAGTCCTGCACAGAACCCTGAAAGCCAGCATGGCAAAAACCAGTTAAACCACAATCTTTGCCTCTCCACTGCTCAGGAGTAGTGGCCCACAGCCCAGTGTTCTTCACCCCATCCTCAGGGTGTTGTCCTGTTCTTTGCTTGCCTGCCTGTGACCACAAGGAGACAATCTGGTAGATGGAGCCCAGGAATATTTTATGCACGTTCCTGTCTCCCTGCCACGATTAACAAAGGAGGTAACATACAAACTGTCCAGGGAGAAAAACCAACCCTCACCTCATCTGCCTCTCTTACCTAAGTAAGGGCAGCCACCAAGATCAGCACTGTAAGAAATCAGGCTCAAGAACTCATCATGAAGGCATCCAGTTTGTATCTTGACATACATGGACCTGTACAGTTCCACTCCCCACCTACTCAAAAATCAAGTATAGCAGGTCATTACAAAGGGAGTCCATAGCAAACCAAGATAATGTGACATCTAACAGTGTAACTGTCTATAAATGCATACAAACATAATACCAGATACAAATATAAATACCATAATTTAGATGCCCATTTGCCTAACACAAATGCCATGCCATACATCCAATCATACTGTAACCCAACACTGACAACCTAGAAGAGAAAAAAAAAAAAAAAAAAAAAAATAAAAAAAATCAAGAAAAGTGATTTACCACCAAAATTAAGTGAGCTGCCTGCTTTTCTCCCACAGTGCTATAAGCTTGAGCGGTTTGGGGTTTTTGTACTTACCTGATTAGTTACACTGCCTATACTAAACATTATGTGATTAATTTTGCATTTTCTTGGTGGACCACAGACATCTTGCAGATTTTGTTGTGAAACTCCTAGTTTCTTAAAACAAGAGATTTTCACCTCAAAATTGCACTGCCTTTCTTATAAAGATGTGGACATGGTGCACTGGTCTCCTTACATACAATTCAGAGCCAGTGATTTGTAGGGACTTTAGTCTCCTCAGCCCTCCAGCTATCATTAGTAATCCTTTATCACCTGCAAACACTTTCTTCCATAGCATAACATGGTACACCAGCAGGGTGTCTCTCCTTAGCCCTGGTCTGATTGTGTGTAAGCCAGGGAACATTGGCAATCTTTGTAGCAAAGGCTCTGAATTTAATTTCCAAGCTCACTGAATCACTTGAACCAAAAGAAAAGCTTTGTATGAATTCACATGTGCTCTACAGGGCACAAACCTCACACTGACCCACAATCTATGTAACTCACACAGAATCATAGAGTCAGCCTTACAAAACCACATTTTTAGTATCTCAGTTGAAGGTCTATTGTGTTATTAGCACCAAATGATTAATTAACCGTATCCATACATTATATGTCATTGACATTTACTAGGACATCTATGACTTGCTTGAGGGGTATTTGCCATTCAGTTCTGCTGGCAAAATGCCTGCTGAGCAAAGTCAATCCCAGTTTTGGCCGGGATGGCGTACAGAATGTGCACACAGCAGGAACTCAGCAACAATGACTTGGCCAATTGATTAAATCTGAGCACTGACCAGCAGGTGTCTTTTTAGTGTGCTTTGAATGGCTTTCCATAAAGCCTTGTGCTTCACAGTAGCTGGATGCACATCAGTTTGGTCATACATCAGCATGTCAGGATTTTTTGCTGTGCGATGAAAGCAACACTCATTTGCAGATCTCAGAAGCAATAGCCCCCCATGCCTCAAATTTTAGCTATTTCCTGAGGAGATCTCTCAAAAATTAACAAGTTACAAAATAAAAGACAACAGGAATCTACTCATTTGAGTCCACTTTGATGAGGCAAATGAAAACCAGTTGAATTTAGGGCTTTTCCTCCCTTTCACTTCCTTTACAAGTGAAAGACCAGAGGAGTGCTGGCATACCAGTCAACTCCTCACTGAAAACTGTCACTGGACATCTGAAAATCAGCCGTATGTTTCTCTGTTGTACCAATAGCTTTCAGAAAACCAAACTACTGAGGTATACTTCTCTCATGCTCACAAACAGTTTGTCGGGTTTGCTAAAAAGCTCAAGGCAAAGCCTTACTGTGAAGAGGACCCATGGCATGCCAGTTCACCCCTGAAGATTACTGAAGTCTTACTAAATCCCCATGATACAGACTTCCTGTTCAAGTCCATGAAAGACTTTTCAGTAGTACATAACACAGAAAATTTAACTCTTCTTCAATGACAGTTCAGGAAATTCAACAGTCTAGGCATTTGCTGTTTGTAGCTGTGCATTACCAAAAACTAACTTTTTACACAACATGATTTTAAAAATACACGCAATACACCCCCACCCAAATTAGAGTTTGGAATATCTGACTGAAATTACTATGGATAGAGGCATTATTTGGAATTTGCATTTAAAAAAATAATTACACAGCTGTAATCTCTGCACCTTTATAATGACAACACTTCCAGTAAAAGGAGCCACAGTACTCTCAGTCCCATAGCAATACCAAAATCCCAGAAGCAAACCAAATTTCCACTCTAACTCCAGATGACTTCAATTACACAATTGTCTGTCCACACTGTAGTCTGATAAATTTGTTGCCTCTGTAAAGGCACCACTTTTAAAACACTCCTTTTCTCTATACAGAGAAGACCTTGCACATGATAAACTGACACTTTGTAAATGATAAAAGGAAACATGCTTTCACTCAACATGTAGTTTGAACTCCCTGATACAGAAACAAGAACTTACCATTATTTAAGAGAGAATGACACACAGAAAAAAACATAACTAAACTATCCAGTGTTACAACTGATGCTAAACTTATTTTGTGGATAGATCAGCAAACACCTCTCACATCACATGACAAATTCATGCCTACTTCTTAAAAGATGCAAGTGAGACATAACCACAGAGGTAGTTTTATCTCACATCTTTGTGATTTTTTTATTTTTTAGTTTTTCTTCATAAAGGTAGTACTAGCCACTACCAAGAACAGAGCACTGAACTAAACTACCTTTAACTGTTGCCCTGTATGCAAATCATCACGATGTGAAGTCTGGGGACATCTTCAAAGTATTTGCAATATGCAAATCAGATCAGAAAGTAGCTTATATAAAAAGTGAGAAAGTTGTTCAGGAAGAGGTTGGCAGCTCTCTGAGTACTAGCACTGACCACCTTCGCACAGTCATGTACTTTACCTTTTGTTTAAAGCCTCAAACACTGGAGTACCTTCATAGGAGGAAGATGGCACTAGGGCAAACTCCAAAAGAAGAAATCTGCAGTGAAGTAAGAAGTTGTACTAATCGGATTAAGTTCTCTGAAGTGTTAACATAAAAATGCTTTACAATAGAGCAAGTACCTCTGTATTTTATGAGAAAGGTAGTTTGTACCACTGAAGTTGCAACAGTAATTACAGTACACACTTCTCTAAGGCAAGCACAGCCATCATCTGTGGGATGAATAAACAAGCCATTACTCAGGATCAGCTGAAAGGCTTCTCAGTACTGAGGAAACGATAGAGTCCTTCCAAGGAAATTGTTCTCATCCTTGAGGATGTAAGATTCAGCTTTGGCACAGGCAGCAGACAAAGGGGGAAGAGTCAGAGGGGGCTGACAATGTTCACTGGCCACCAAGGAAACAGAAGTAGCTGGGGCCAGCCTAGAAAGGGTATAAGACTGGAAACAAAAGCACAGACAAGAGCTGCAAAATACAAGACTGCTGTGCAAGATATGCAAAAAAGTAGGGCGATAGTGACCACCGCTCCACACACTGAGTCCCCCAGTAGCAGCAGAGGTCTTGCAAGCATGAGACTGGCGTTGTGGGCTGTGACACTCACAAAGGTAACACCACCAGAGGAAGCTGGCTGCAAGGTTTACGTGCAACTCTGGCTCTGCTCTTACTCTCCCTCTTTTTAACCAGTAATGTAGTAGCCATTTCCCTCCCCCCTCTTCTCAAATGGGGATTATATACAGGTGCATTTGAGATCTAAATTTTATGCAGCTCTTCAATACCACTGAGAAAAAAAAAAAAAAAAAACGGAAAAAAAAAATCAAGCTAAAAATCTTAACTTTGACAAGCACATCAAGGGCTTGTAATCTACCAAGTAATCACTTCTGTTTCTGTCCCACACACCAAGCACAAGCAGCACTGAACCACAGAGTCTGAAACACACAAGCCTAAGGAAGCTGAGGGCTTTTGACCCACCTCTTCCTCGTGTAATTGTCACATTTGAATCTGGCTCTAACTCCATCTTACACTTCAGATTTTGGCAGTCTCGCTACTCATTCAAAACATGTCTCTGATGTCAGATACAGAAAATCCTGTGGCAGATTAGAAAGTCCTGTTTTAAATTAAGTTAGCTAGTCAAGACCATTCTGATCTTTTCTATTCTTCCTGTTTAATGGTGCTTCACCTGGAGCACCAATTCTAAGCCTTTCTGTTCTTCCCAATTAATGACTCGCCCCTCTTGGCAGGAGAATGAACCACTGATCCGATACAGAGCAACTTAGCGGTCAAAGCGAGGAGGGGATAGATACCTCCTCAAACAACCACTGAAGACCACCCGAGGCCCCCGCACATGTGAAGGAAGCATCTGATGTGTTGTGGTTATGTAATCATATGCATTAGATAGTTTGAATATGTATTAGATAGCAGTAGTTTAATAAAATAGATTCAATTGTTACTGTATAAAAGGGACACACCTGATGAATCTGGTGTGCTTGATTTGTGGAAAGCCCACCAAGCACCCTGTGCAGAATAAGCAGTGTCTCTCCTGAGTGTGTGAGATAGGTCTATTGCACACCAGGTAACAAATCCACCTTTAGGACAACAGCTTGACACAAGCTACCGTCCAATAAACCCTGGGAAGTACTATCTAGAATATAATTATAAATACAGCCAGAAGTATTTCCACCAACACAAAAGGCTGAAAATATCCTTGAGGTTACAGTTTCCGTAACTAACTGAATCACATCAGCAGTCTTATTTATAAGCTGGGAAAGGATTTAGAAATGCTTGACCTTCAGGAGTCAGAGAAAGATACAGCTGTCCTCGTTACCATTTGAAACTTCACTGCCACTTGCTGAGGTAGATTTAATGCATCCTCCCAGCTTATCAGCAGAAATGGTAAACAGTCCACATTAATCAGAACATACCCATCTCATCTCAGTCTTTTGGGGATGAAGGTCCATTAGGGAATCAAAAAACAGATAAAACAGAACTTCAATTACTTGAAGCTTCTGCTGCGATTCTGCCTGAATTATCCTTGTGTTCCTCACAGAAAAAGGGTGGAGGAAGTGATTTATTTTCCGAGATATTCCCATTAAAAAACAAGAGCAGCACAATACATTCCCATTTCCTTATCCAATTTTTAAAGCATATACAGGCAGGCAGATGTCAACAGGATGGACAATTCAGCGTTTCCTGGATTTTCAGAGCAACACTGCTCTTTGCTCTGCACTTCTAAGATCAGAATAGGTGAAGATGCTTTTATGTAAGTTAAGCAAGAAGAAAAAATACAAGGGTTTCCAGCTTTTACTCTATGTCTTTTTAAATGAATCTGACAACCATTCTAAGTCCCAATTCTCAAAATTAGCTGAAGTTTAGAACATAAGCAGCCTAGATGTGATGTATACAGAAGCCATTACAAAGATGTAGCAAGTTCCTAATACAACTGGCTTGAATCTCAGTGACCTTCCACTGAAGATCAGTGCAAACACTTATAATGCAAACACACTATGGTGGGTTCTTTCCTGATTATAAGACTTCAGGCATAAATAAGGTTTCCTCAATGCACATTTCCCAAGAAACTGTAACTACATTATTTCAGAAAACTCAGTGCAGGCGTACAATATCTGTTTAGACAGCCCGAAAATGGCTGGAAAACCATGGATTTAAGTTCCTTGCATCTCATACATTTTTACTTGCAACAAAGCAGTACAATAAGGACTACAGAACACTCCTTTTCACATTTAAAAATCCTTTAATAAAAATAAATAGTTTGGCTTCTCTCCCTGTACCTGGTAACATTCTAAAATTCTTACTCATATCCCTGCTACCTTACTCAAGCAAACATCCAGATAGGCTCAGCTGAAACACTCCAGGCCAAGATACTTTTATGGCCCATAATGAACAGCAAAACATGGAAGAACAAGCATGGAAATAAAAAGAATAGTTGTGTGTGATATTGTCTGCAGAATCATACTCTAACCACCACTCACTGCTTCCCAGGTACTAAGTAAACAGCAAGGAGTCAAATTCTAAAGAAAGTCACATTCAGTGACTCCATGCAGCCACTCAGCATTCAGAGCAGTGACACATTCATTTCTTACATGTCATTAGATGCAGTGAATGCTTGCAGTAAGTGTCAGGATTTGTTTTTATTAAATCCAAAATAGTAAAGTTCATTTCCACAGAAACTTGTTACAACACATATCACAACCGTTGCAACATTTCTTGATAGGAACAAAATGAATTTGCATCCCTTCCCAGAGGGGAAGAACAATTCCTGAAAAAGGTCACAATGGAAGAAATTCTCCAAAAAGCCTAACAGCATGTCAGGCTGCCTACCCAGCAGTTCACACGCTTCCTCAAAAGTATAACTACTTCAAAAGGATACAATATGCAACTTTCAAAATGCCTTTTTTTTGATTGATATTTCTGAACTGCAAGGAGAAGAAGCCTACCTCTTAAAAAAAAAAAAATGTTAAAAAAAAAAATAATCACCATTTCTCTTGGATTCTATCTAGTTTGAAGAGGCTGACAACATGAAAATCTGTCCAGAAGGAGACATAGTAAAGCCACATCAAGTAACACTGTGATCTTCTGGTGAAATACTGTATGCGAGTATATATATTACACATTGAAAAAAGAATGTCTTTACAAATGCCCTCTTCCTTACAGAGGGAAACAATCATGCTCACATCTTACAAAGTGTTCTGCTTCACACAGAAAGCATTTATGGAAAAGACAAATGCATGTATTTATTTGTGAGTTCTGTCATTCAAAAAATCAGTTATTCCTAGGAAAAAAAACCCCACGCTATCTGAATCTCCAGCTTGTAATGTGCAATTTAAATTTCCATAGCTAGACTTTGCAAAAAGATAAGCCTCAAGACTGATCACACCTGAAGAAGGACATATGCCATAACAACAGAGTTTCACTCTACCACTATGGATCCAGGCACTGAGAGGGAAAAAAAAAAAAAAAATCAAGAACATAAGCCTGGGGCAACTGGCATCTATGGTGCTACATGCAAAAGCAGATTGCACACTGGAAGGCAGCACTTGGGAGTGTGACAAATTTAGCCATTTACATCCAGAAAGTAAATCTGTCGTTCTTGGAAGAAAGCTAAGTTGTATTCAGAGCTTTCTTTGTGTATTTGCAGGGCTATTCTTCAGGTTTTGTTTGCTTATAGTTTGATGTTTCTTCTTAGTCTGTGACAGTTTTATTTGCAGAAGGTTAATCATGTGTCCCCAGTCTATACTGAAACAGTTATGGCCACTATTACCAGTTATAGATGTTTCTGCTTATTACTTATCTGGTCACTACAGGTGAAACAGGGCACACAGAGTATAAAACTGTTTTGGTTTTAATCCTCTGTATTTAACACTGATACAGCCTGAACACTCCTAAGAGTCTGTGGATACTCAAATGGACTGGGATGGAAGCAACTACATTTTTCCTTCCTTCCTTCGAGCAGAGCTGTATGGCAGAACATGCAGGTGAGACAGGGTGGAAGCTACACTCTGTCTGTCTTGTGAGGAATTCTGCCCCTCTACGGAGACTGCCCCTGGAAGCATCGCCACACGCAGTGCTTCTGTACTCCTTATGAAGGTCTTTGTTTTAGAGCTGTCATCACCAAGTCCCCCGATGGATAACTAGAGCCTGGAAAAAATTATTTATTGAAAGCAATTTATCTGACAAATATTGACATTTGCTTCAAATTCCTTTCAGCAGTTCATTATTCGACTAGCTGCAGAGACTGTCCAAATTCAGCAAATAACTCTTTCAACATGTTCTTTTCACAACTCCTCAACTCCTGTTTAGGAATAATTTTTATTATTTGACAAGCACATCTGTCAAGAAAGTATTTTGTCCCCACCCTTGGTGTAGCAGCACTACAAGAGCACAGAGAGGAACACACATGACTGCAGCTCTACAGGACATCTCCCTTCATTTCATAATCAGGAAGGGCTATAAATCTTGTAAAGGCTGCATGCAAGCACCAGTAATACTACTGCAGAAATGCTCTAGTTAAAATGAAGACCATAGAGTAAGTTTGATGTAGGATCCACTGGCCAAAACCAACCTCTGCCATCATTCACACAGAACAAAGGAACACAGTCACTATTCTCCACTCAAAGATGATGCACTTGTGCTGCAAACTTAAAGCCTGGTTCCAACCTGGAAGTAGATTCCGTAACACACATCAACCTACGGGACTGTTCAGGTTGTACAAACCTAGGGCCTAAAAATAACATTAATTCAATCCTCACCTCTACTGGGAGATACATAATGAATCTGATTCTACAGTTTTACCCCTTGTGTCATCACTTATCACTGTACCAAGTATTAGCAACATGTAAGCAACAAAATACAACAGCTTTTTAAAAGTTGTATAAGATCAAGCAGTTGCAAAAGCAGCAGTTAAATAGAGCATTTAAACCACTATTTTTAACAGGGAGTTTTTCCTTATGTCACAAGGAGATACTATCAGGGTAAACAAGAAGTAAGCATGCTTTTGACTACAGACATCCAAGATCAACTATTGTATACTGTAGAGAAAAAAAAATTAAAAGGCCGAATATTAAAAACTGAAAGCAAACTTACTGTTTTGTATTGCTCTGCTCTTTCACCACTCCACTACAACTCTAATGTAAAGAATAACTGGAAAGGCAGACACACACATTTTCCTGGGTTGTTACTTCCTCCACCCCTCCTTGTTAACAAGTCAGCAAAAACAAACTGGTCTACCAATGTACAAACTAAAGCACTCTTTTCTTGTACTTTCAAGTTCAACTCTTTTTGCCTGAGGAATTCTCTTGGCTCACAGGTTTGATGTCAGCCCTTGATTGTATTTTGATGTTTCTGCAGATCTACGATTGAGTTCAATTCTCAGCAGCCAAAACAGACATTTGTCATCCTGTATGCATCAAATTTCCTCTGGCACACTGCCCACTTTATCATGCAGGCAAAGGGAGCTTTGACAAAGCAAGGGGCTGTCTGCAAGCCACTGTGACCTAGCATGTGTGGAGTCACATGTAATTACCATTACTTAGAAGGATCACTCAAGGCTTCCTGGTGTTACTACACACCCATTCAACCACACCAGAGTGTTTGAGTAAATATTTGCACGCAACAAGAAGCTGTTGAGAGGGTCTACAACCAGAGCCCCCAGTACATGAAATATTCAGCACATTAAATGTCTCCACTGATGCAGAGTAGTGGGTTTTCACTCTGATTTGATTAGCCGTGATGATTCTTTCATGAGGTGTGACTGTCCTTCTAGATTAGCATCAGCCCAGATTCCATGCAGCAGTCACGGAAAAATGGAGATGGGAAAAGAACAGTCCAACATCTTACAAGGGTTATGTCACAGAGTCTCTATCAATTCTGAGATTTCTTGTTTAAAAGAAAATGCTGGAGCCTAAATCTTCATTTTAAAAAGCATTACTACATAGAACCCTAAATGTAAACACAAATGCGAAACTCAAATCTCAGTACTAGTAAGAGTTAACTAGGGAAAAAAAAAAAAAAAAAACAACACATGTTTTACTCAGGGCATGTCTTAACATGCCACAGAAGAGACATCAATTCTTTACCCATAAAAAGCTAGAAACGTTACAGAGGAAGATGTGCTTCCATATTAAGCATAACGATCATCTCCTAATAAACACAGTAGAACTTATTATTTAAATTGAATCAACATTTAGTTGCATCACTTCTAAAACTTTTTCACCTAAGTACATCTCATCACTATGCAAGCAATTGGCAATTTTCAATAATGATAATGTGACTTTGGTGGCATACTTTTAATACCAGCAATTCAAACTATTCCCTCGTGGTAACATTCCCATATTATTTCTATATTGTAGCAGTGAAGTTCTGAACCTGAATCTAATGGAAGCAAGCAAATTCTGCAGGAAAAGGCAGTTTACTGGACCGAGTGATATAGCTGGACAGACAGAAAAGGGCTGGTATTCCTGAAAGCTATTTTTGTTTGCCAGACTGATCAGTTGCCTTTCAACTGATAGTTCCCTTTACAAACCTTGGTTTAGGCACATCTCCAACTTAGACAAATCAGCTTCTGGAAAGGTTTGAAACTCTGCAGCAAGAATTCTGCCTTAACAGGAAAAGCCTGAATATGCACCCACTTAAAAAAACCCACTATCCTCCCAAGTTAAATTTTGGTATGTATGCCATTACTGGCTGTACTAGAGCCAATGTAAAGGCTCTACACAACTTCACAAGCACAGAAAAGAGAAATTCTGAGGGCTACTGGACACTAAATTTTCACAGTACATCAACAGCAGTTACTTAGCAGAAGAGGTTTCTGTAATTGTCACTGAATGGGAAAACTCACAATAAGCTTCTGTTCTCTGCTTCCTCTGTGTGGACTTGTGTTAAAAAAACTAATCAATCAGAGAACAGTATCAGTTTCTGAAGACCAACTACCTTTCACTTGAAACACGTTTAGAAACTGGATGTCTCAGAATCTACTTCAATCCATTAAAAACATTTTAAAACAATCAAAAGCTGTTTTTGAATTTGGAAGACTTCCCTTTCCATGGGCAAGTTCATCAATATAGTACTACAAAAGCAGAAACCAGGAGATCAAGGGACAGGGCAGAGAGGAGCCCATCATGCTACTAAATGGAACTTCTTCTCGCTGGACCGCAGGCCATAGATACAATTCCAGTCTTACATTTACCTCCCATTTACACTGAAGTGACAGGATGCTGCAAGTTACACCCACAAGAGATACTGCACAGCAATGGCAATGTGGAAAATTGAACAACATAGGGCTTAAACTAAAAGATCAATGATGGTAGACATCAAGTGTTATGCTTAAAAGCATTTTAGAACACTATTATTATCACTACTGCTGATTGTTTGCATAGTAAACTCCAAGACAAATAAACCATAATATTTCTTGTAGTTTCCTAACTTCCAGTATTACTGCTTATACTTACTGCTCTGCACATAGTAAGGTTACCTACATACAGACAACTGGTGACATTCCTATTATGTCGTGTGGCCAAAGAGCTACACGCATTGGCTCTCAGCCACACGCATATTTTACTACACTCCATATATACAGCTTCATTTACTTCTCTCTGTATTTCCAGCCAATTATTTCAGGAGAGATAAAGTGCCAGGAGCCACTGTCCACCCTTTCCTCAGCCTTCAAAACAATGGAAATTGGGGTAAGTGTATGCTCCTTTAGTTACACCACATGAAGTTTGCTGGCCACAGTGACAGAGTTCATGGAAACATCATGAAACCTTCTATGCTAGAGCAGAATCTTGACCCTTAATTACTCAAAGCATGATTTGAAAGACTACTATAGTAAAAGGTCTGTCTTAATCATTTGGGTAAGGAGTGTTAAAACCAAAATCCCAAATCAAATGTTTCTACCAAGATGAAACCTATGTGTGTAGAACCCACTTTTCCCTAAACCAGTACCCAAAATATGTGGCAGTGTTCAGAGCACTTGGTTCAGCCATTCTCAGTGCTCTCCTTCCTTGGTCCATTGGTGCAGGGATAGCAGTATATGTGTGAACAGATAATATCCATAGCTACTCCACACAAACTGAGAGAAGAGGGAGCACTTACACGTAGCACCATTCACACAAGAAGCTTCTGAAACCACAAAAGAGCACACAGTTTGCTTTGCAGAAATAGCTACAGGAATGCCATCAGCAACATTAGAAATCACTAATGATGATGAATGCCAGGCCTGGAAATTCTACAAGATGCCAGTTTTTCAAAAACAGCTGAGTCTCCACTCTCTAATAAACACAGCCTCTTGGGCTGTCTCCAAAAAGCAACACACAGAGATCCAGATACTTAAAATTGTTGAAGAAAAGTAGTAAACAGTGAATAGGAGAAGCTTGGGTCACTGGAGTAGAAACAGACACTGTCTGGCAAAATGAATCAGGAAGTGAAAGTGAATCTGCCAGTACAAACTTCCCCAAGATTTCATGTTCTGAAATATACCAATCTCTCAAAAAGGTTGTGTGAATATTACTGAGGGTTTTATGAAATTTGCACCAATATTTTGTAAGTTTTTGTAAACAACAATTTCTACCAAACTTGCACAGTTTTGTAGCTTGGTTAGGAAGGACAGAGTACCTGCAGAAACTTCTCATATCCTTCTCATTGCTATACCTGGGTTTACCTCATGTTGCTCTGAAAATTAATTTCTAACAGATAGGCTGAATTCTTTTTGCCCCAACTATTGAGGCAAGCACCTTACTTTGAACAGTTGTTTAATCAAAATGCAACACTTCAATGATAAAATGCTACTAAATAAATCATCTGCATTCCAACATCACCTAAACTTCAGCACAGGTTTACATTTTATACAGTGTGAATAGGTTGAGCATGTAGATTACAGAAAAGTAAGACTCAATAAACCAGCAAGTTAATTCTAGCTTTTTCCCATCCCTTTCTCATAAGCAGAGGTACACGTGAACTCTTAACAGCATTAAAAGCCACAACAGATTTCTGGAAAGTAATATCCAGATGCTGAAGTTTTAAAAAAACCACAAAAAACTCCACAAAACAAAATAAACTACAGCTGGAAAAGCCTGAATGCTGTCCTGATTTTGACCAAGTTGCTTTTGCTGTTACTACTTTGTTTATGTCGAGTCAAAAATCCAAACCAAATCAAGCAAACAGGTTTGTAATCAACAGGCACACTGAATACATCCCTTGTCCCTGAAGTACAAGGCAATCATCATACAATCCTCCCCATCATAAAATGCTCTTGAATTAGGAAGAAAAAAAAAAAAAAAAAGTACACCAAAAAACCCCCCACACATAAACAACCTAGATCTAAACAATCTTACTGCTCCCACACATTTTGATCTGAAGTTTAGGGCTTGGTCTATTACAAATAGGAGTCACCTAGAAAATATGAATTGGAATTTTTTTTTCTCAAAGGGCAAAGACAAACAAGTTGATCTCTACTCTCAGCCTCCCTGCCAAATTTAAAAACCTGATAATCTCTTCGTGATATTTCTAATATAAATAAATATTAAAAAATAATTTTATGTTGGTATCATAAAAATTTTACGATGGTGTCATTAACAGATATTTTAAAAACCCATTTTTAAAAATCCTTTTTAATATTTTAAACTAAGTCTTTTAAAACAGTATCACTAGCTCTATAATACAAATACATAAACAAGTGTTTCCACTGGTATAAGCCCGAGCTCAAAGATCCAAGACAGAAAAGGTCATTTCGCCTGTACTCTACCAAAGCAAAGTTTTTTTCCATAGTGTGTTTACAAATACTCAGTGTAGTTCCTCTCTAATAACAAGCAGTGTAGTTCACTCTCCATCAGGAAGTTATTCTGCAGATTATGTACACATTAAAATAACCTCTTACGCACCCTTTAGCAACTGAGTATTTAGAAAGAGAACAATAAATTAATGATTAAAAGCAAGAAGGGAAAAATACATCTACTCTGATCATAGGGAGCTTCTTTAAGATTCCATCAGTGTGTTACGCAACTAGGATCTTAAGTCAGGCACAAACCTATAAATTAAATTATTGGCTAGCCAAGGCTGGCAACTATTGAATCAGAAAAAGCACATGGGGACTTTCAAAACAAGGAAGAGTGTGTACTGAACAACTGCAGGTAACAGCATGCAAACTGATTCAGTCACTTCATCTGGCCTGTCAGGCTTCAAGACTTAGCTTGAGCTCTTGAATTAATTTTTTAACAACATGGGGGGTTTTGACAGCAGAGGTGAATCACAATTCTCCTTTATGTTGAAACACCTCGATCATTGTAAGCTCGGAAGTTCATCTTCCAATTTCACTCTATTTCAATTACAAATACTAAAATTCACAAAAAAAGTGAAAGCTAAGAAGCTGAGCAGAAGTGCCAGCACAAGGGCTGAAAGACTTGAAAGTCAAAAATTAAGATCAAAAAACAGAGACGAATAAAACAAAACAAAAAAACATCAAATCAACCAATCTGAACTGTACTACTACCATACAGCAGGAACCTCTGTTGGGCCAGCCTAACTTCTGAGGTTTTCTAAACCTTCATAATTAATACAGGCCTAAGAAACCTAATATAATTTTACTTTATTTTGCATCATGTCTTCACCAGGAAACTTTGCAAATGGAGAAGTATGAAAGCAGTTTAAAAAAAAAAAAAAAAAAGCATTTGTGTTTAAGCCTTGTGAAAAATAAAGGTTGAAAACTCAGATCATTCTTGGAGCCTTCTGAACATGAAAGGTTTGATGTTTGCAAGACACCAGACACCACAGGGCTAGCCTATTTCTCCCATAATTTAGAGCATATTTAACCTTATCAGTATTCAGAACCAAGGCTAGTATGAAAAAGAAAAACAATACCGTAGAAATATAAGAAGGGGAGATAAAAGGAGAGCAGTGAGGAGAAAAAGCATATCATGTCTTAATTGAACTGAGGATAAGATAGGGAAGGATGACATGGCCTGCAGCTACAGAAAAACTCTTCTGATGATCTAGCCGGCACACTGAGCAAGGATGGAGACTCCCCAGTACATGTCATTTTTAGAGGAAGTCACTGCAGAACTGGTTTAGCAGCAAAGTACAGCAGCTGCTGTATGCTTGCTAAAGCTGAATGAATAATTTGCCACGAATAATATGTTTGACAAACTTAGCCTCTCTCTTTTCATCATGTTCCTAGAACACTGTGAATGGAATTGCATTATTCAAATGTATTTGAATCTCTTTGCAGCATTTCCCTACATAGGGCTCGGCTGCCAATATTCAGAGGGTTGCTGAGCTGTGTTCAAATAAAGATAATCTGGTATTTTTCCATTTCCTGACTGGATGAACAAACATAACCTACTTCTGAGAAGAGACATGCACAACTATTTAAAAATTGATTTCCATGAGTAACTGGCTATGTGACACATTCAGCAAGGAAAAAAAAAAAAAAAAAAGATATGATAAATATGAGTAGGACTGCCTTGCACACCAATAGTTTACTGACAAAAAGTTTACTATACGAACTTAACTAAACCAAAACCAACACACATTACTACATGCTGAAGGCAGATCTATCCAGTAAAACTCCCATTTCCTGGCTGTTCTTGAAATAAAAAAATGAATAAAAAATTAAGGAATAAAATTTAAATATTTGAGTCAACAGTTAAGGTTGCTTACATTAATTTCATTTTATAATACTAATCCAGATCCCACTAGCATTCCTGGGATTAAGTATTAAATTGTACTATCTTTCTTGGTACAACACTTACTCATTTATACCTACCCAAGAAAAAAAAAAAAAAAAAAGTTCCCTTCTCAGTGTCCCCAGGATCTATTTCTTGTAGAGTACAGCAATCATCAAGACCACAATTATTGAAATGAAGATGTTGGCAGCCATCCAGATGTCAGTAAGCATACAACTGGTATTACTCACAAGTTTTCTTGTGTGCTGTCCTGGGCTGTAATCCGTGAGTTCTAAAAAACAGCGAGGTCCCAGCAGTGCTTGTTCCCTCCTTTTGATGCCAGATTCTTTTGTAAAACATTGTCATCTTAGATTAGCAGGAACATTATTTATTTTTTAATTCCCTGTTGGTATTTATTTTTCCTATTCTCTAGCACGTACCTTTGAGATGGCTGTCCTACCACAAGAGCCTACAGTACAGCATATGCATGAAATACGTAACTAATTCTAGCTGTAACTAAAGTCGCTGCCACCTTGAATTCAGCTTAGTGAAAACAGGGCCTAAGAGCTAACGTTTGGCATTTCTTGACCTGCCAGTAATGTGGCAGCCTTTTAAAACTAAGTCCGAGCAATCAGAATTTCAGAAAAACGTTCTAGGCATTAGCAAGAACACTATCACTTCTGATGATAATTTGATACCAGTTTTGCACTCCCCAAGCCAAGAACAGGGAGGCAAAATGCAGAGTTTTTGAGAAGCTGCCAGATACCAGCCAAAGGTAAGTCAAACAGAAAGGAAAATGAAATAAGCATTCTGGTTTTAATTTTATGTGCCTGTTTACACAAAGGAAGCTCAGTTCAGTTCCTGAACACAAGGCCACCCCTAGCAAAAGCACTTCTGTTCCTTTGTACCCTCTCTTATATATGGACATGCCTGGCCACCTACCTTCACCATTCTGAACTCCAAAGTCAATTTTTAACTGGAAGCTTCCAATACAGACACAGTAGCTGGTCCACAGGAAGCAAAATCCTCATTTGACAAATGCTTAGGGCACCATGCATGTAGGTAACATCTATATGCATATGGGCCTCATTACTACCACTAATTATTAGTCACCTGCATTTCTCTTTCTCCTGCCCCCCTAACTGGTGAGAATATGATTAAGCCACACAAGCAAATGCAAATTTTATCCACCTTTTTGTGATCTCAGAAAAAGCTATGCTGGCAAAACTAGGCCATTTTTAGTGTGCTGAATATTCTCTTTCCTAGGGCACTGAGATCATCTATTACTTGAAATGTTAAATCTGGAAAAAAGGGGGTCATAAGAGGAATAGGCTTTTCTGCATGCACTGTTTCATCTACTAGGACTCTGCTAGATCACTCTCTGGTTTATTGAGTCCACAAGGCTGGAAATACTGCAGCTTTGGAGGCTGCAGTAACACCTCTGTACTTTCAGTAACAGTAATTTTCCATTTATCCGTACACAGGCATATATTCAGAAACTGACTCTTCAAAAAGCTGTTATTTTGCAATAATGTGATATATATTTTAAGTATGTTTTGCTACCTTTCCCTTCACTATATATGGAATAGAATGAGAAAGTGACCACACTATTTGTTTTGCCTGTTCACTTCAGTAGTAAGGAGGGCTTCCTGGGAGACAGAAATGTGACACCGAAATGTGTCACTATGCTTGAGACACAGGAGCATTGTCTGGAAACCCACCTTCACTCCCTAGTGCCTTGATTAGGTTCTGGGTAGTGATTTCAGTTGTGAACAATGTGTTATGTGACACGGGTCACTCCCCTGTGACACCCATGGCTGCTTCTACCATTGCTTCCTACTTAAACTTTATACTAAATCAAGTTAGAAGCACCAGACCCTCCCCCCCCATACACACACCCATGCATGTTACTCTCCAACTCCATGAATGTGTAAACTAGAATATAATGAACTAAAATTCAGTTCTAAATTCTGCATCATAAACACAGATAACTTCTCAGCTTTCTAGATTATACAGTGACTGTCAAGATATCACAAAGATTAAGGAAAACAGTTTTTAACAATACAATATCTAAAAAAAACTGGCACTAGATACTACAAGGCTTACAATATGTCACTTTTTACACAAACTAGCAGTGAAGTGTCTTAAGTTGCAGCAAAACCTTTTCCTCCAGAACTTTTACGTTGATTTACACTAGTGTTTTCCATGTTTTCACTAAATATGTCGGGGACAAAATATAAATGAGGTTTTCCTGCGGCCATAAGAGCCTCAGGTTAAAGACAGCTCAGTATGAACTCCAACAGTTCTGGCAGGACACACTCTGTAAGTAACGTCACTTCACCTGCTCTGGACTGGAAGCCTACTTCCTCGTCCCTTTTAGTTTTGTCAATTACACATGTCAATGGCATTCGAGCGTTGATGGGAAAAGTGGAAAGAGACCAGATGAAGCACTCGGGTAAAATCTCAGAGAGCACTTGTTATCTTCTCTTCAGAACCTTGATCCACCCAGGGGCCTAGCACAGCTCTTCCGCAAAACTCACCTCCCTGCTGTGCTCCCCTCCGAGTTAGAAATTAGATTACTGAAAATTAACTTCGTTGCATTACAAGCGCAAACTATTGCCAGCACCCAAGAGGTTACTGCTACGCATCCTAAAGCATTAATTCAGTAGCAAACCCCCAGCACACACGGCCACCCCGGGCCGGCGCCCTGCCCCTCACCAAGACCTCCCCGCCTGCTTCCCGGCCCCCGCACCCGCCGAACCCACGCGGCCCCCTGCCCCGGCACCTCACCTTCGGATGGACATCCGACGCAAGCGCTCAAAAAAACCAGGACTCGGCCGCACGAAGGCTTGAGGAACGGCCGCGGACACGCGTGAAGAGCTGCCCGCAGGCACTGAGCCCACGAAGGACGCCCGCAGCCTCTCACACCCCCCTCAGCGGGCTGCCCCGCCCACCCCAGCGCGGCGGCACCGCACCTTGCGACTCCCACC
>JAOBAS010000029.1:14621784-14644208 GCA_025311575.1 Elanoides forficatus
GGCGGGCAGGCGGCTTCGGCTGCTCGTGAGTGCCCCCCGGGGCCGTGAGGAAGGGCTGGGGAGCTCGGCACTGTGTATTGTTTTAAGTCTTTGTGTCAGCTTTTGCCCTGTCCGTTGCAGGGAAGTGGCTGGTAGCCCTGCACAGTGGCGCTGGGCTTGTGGCCTGTCGCCCCCCTCCAGAAAACATGTCCCTGCGCAGCATTCCTCATCCTCCGCCACCACTGCCCCTCTCCCTGCCCTGCCTCCTGCCAGGCTGGCGAGACGGGAGGCCCCACGCGTGGGCAGGTGGTAATCGCGTACGGGGTGCCAGGCTTGGGAGCGCTCCCCGGGCCCCTGGGCCCGGCAGCCCAGGCCCTGCCGTGGGAGGGGTGCATGTGCCTGTGTCGGTGCGCTGCGGCTGGGCAGGGGTCTCCGCACGAAGCCCCGTGCGTGGCCCCGTGTAGCGCCCGTGGTGGGGCAGCGTGCCGGAGAAAGGAGTCAGTCATGCTGAGAAAATTGAGCTGGGTGGTGGGCTTGTTCTTCAGCATGTCTCCATCATGAAAAAATCATCTCTCGCGTCGTTAACGTGCGAGCTACAATCTTGAGCTGGGGAAATACAGTGCGCCTTACTGTAATATTTTAATGGTTTTGGATTTCAATCCAAGGAAACAAGCTGGCATTGCTGTAATATGGCACAGCCTTCCACAGGCTGATGTGTGCTGTTGCTAGTAAAATCCCAGAAGGTACAATAATAAAACAGTTGTAACCGTAACCCTAGTGTGAACTGACAATGGTTCACTAAGACATAATTCCCAACCAAATTTCTTGTGTGTAATCCTGTGTCTGACAATGGCTTACTGTGTTTCAAATACTGATTGCGTATGAGTCTGAACTCCTTCCTTTGGAGGATGTTAACAGATAGTCACTGAGCCTTGCAGTTCCCACATGGCTGTGCAAACATCACCTTTTTCATCCTTAAATTGCTAATCAGACTGTATAAGGTTACCTAATTTTACACTCAACTGCTACAGCAAGCAGATTAAAAGAAAAATAAATAAAATCTGTTATGCCCAGAACTCAGGAAAGGCTTTGAGGGCTAGTACAAATCTATATTTTCTGACACTCGTGTTGTCTTTTAAAGTAAATACTGACTCACTAAACTGGGATGCCTCAAATACCTAATGCTACCCAGCTTTACAGTGTGTTGTCATTATTTTGAGATATGGCAAAGCAAAAAAAAAAAGAAAAGAATGAAGGCTATATCACTTTAGACTCCAAGTTATGACAGCAGGTTCAAAACCCATCAAAAGCACCGCAAGCTTGTTCTTTTCTACCTTTATAAAAATAAAGCAGAAGCAATCCATAGAATAAGAACTGTTAAATTGTTTTTCACGTGAAAAAATTTCAAGAGAACAATGTGTTTTTCTCTCATCCACAGAAGAAACAGTAAACCCACAGGCTCACTCTTGCAAAATTCAGTCGGAAATCAGAAATTACTGTGTTTTGATTTAGAAATGCTGCTGTGGTTTTGAATGGGAGCAGGGCTTCAGATGACACTAATCCCAGTACGCAGGGGAAAACAGCAATCACGCATCAGACTTCTCATCAGTGACAGGAAGTAACAGGGCACAGCAGCAAGTGGCTTCTACCTGGAGAGCCGAGACTGAAGAAGAGCCCATATTACAACTCTGGAGCCTTTCTGAAATGAAGATCTTGTGTCGACTGAACATTTCTGAGCTTTCATTTTTTTCAGAGCAGAACAAGGAAATAAAAGTACTGTTTGAGAAAAATTGTTGTTTGTCAGTAGAGTTGAGGAGTTTTCAAAGCCATTTTGAGTGAAAGAAATTAAGTTAGCTCTACTTCAATATCCTTTTATCCACACATGCCTCAAGGTATTGTTTTTTTTAGAGGAGAGACCATGAAGATTTGTTATTCTCTTAAAGTGGACAGACTGGCCTAAGCCTCTCACTTATCAAAGCTATAAAAGCAGAAGCTTTGGCTCCTGAGAGCCAAACAAAAACTGACTAATAACTATTCAGTGCACAAATCACTCATCTGGGGTGTGGCATGCTTCACCATCCTTCAGTTGAGGTCAGGTTCCATTATCACATGCACAATGAACTTCCCGCAGCTGTGAAGTGGTGATTGATCTTTTCTCCCGAAGTTTTCCTTGCTACATTGGAATCATTAATGAAGGTAAAACAACTGATATTTGCAGCTAAATAACAAGACATTCTAACTGTATAATACACCCTAAAGCTGAAAAGGAGGATAGCACTATAGGAGACAGTCGGAGAATAGAAATTGTGCCTAAAATTGCAGGTGGTTTCTGCTCATTCATTAAGAGAATTACATCTGGAAGAGATGTGGCCATTTGTGACTTGTCTTCAGCATGTTATTGCCTTCGGCATGTGAATTGATCCATCCATGTATGGTCTTTTGGACAACAATTCTCCTTGTTTTGTCTGACAGTCAGGGACCTGTGCACTTCAGACTTCACTATTCACCCAGATTGCTTCCAAAATAACATTTTTTAGCCCACAAATCCCAGTTATGATAGATGAAATTGTTGTGCCCCTTTTTTTCTTTCTTGGTTTTCTCTTTGAAGACTTAGTCAATGTTCTTGGGGTTCCAGCGATGCATTGAAATTATGGAATGAAAGTAATATGTAAATAAAAGCCATATTGTCTACCAGAGATTGGATTAGCATGCAAAATAGACTGCAAGATTAAGAAATGCTGCTTGAAAGGGTATTCTCTCTGCGTCAGTCCTGTAAGGAATGACTGCAATCTAGTTTTCTGGGTTACATAGTGAGATAGCTTCTTTCCTTTGACCTCAGTAGGCTTCAAAAAGACCACACATAGAAAGACATTGGCCATCCACAGGGATGTGGATTTAGATAAAAGTTTTCTCAAATGATGAAGGAGGGAGTGGTAGTGTTACTGAGGATAAGATGTAAGACAAATGGTTTGGTTTACAATTTTTTTGGAAGACCAGAAATCATGCTGTACTGGCAATAAGATGAGTTATGTTCAAACAGCATTTAGTGTAGTCCAGTGGCAAATTCAGTATCATAAACAGTAGCCATAGCGTACAGAGCCATTTTTCAGTTTTCCCGGTTCATCCTGGTAGCCATCTACAGATCTAGAGATCTCAGCAGAGTAACAGTAGGTACACCAAACTGGAGTCACTTGCCAGATGCAAAATTTTCAACTTGCATGTCTATAGCTCATAAAAATGACATACACCTCTGCCATCACTGTACCATTCCTTGTTTAGTATGGTTTGCTGTCACTGTCAAGTAAGAAGTGCATTTTTTTTATTTCACTCTACTGACACTTGAATAGATTAGCCTCCAGACAGTTTCTGTGGCCATACCTTCTGACATATTGGATATGCTTTACTATGAGAGATCAAATGCATGTCTAATTTCACTAACCAGTTAATTCTAGATGAAGAAACAAAATCTGACAATAGAAATTGGAAGAGCAAATAATTTTTCATAAATGTAGAGGATAAATTCACATACATTATTTAACACATGGAGAAAAATCAAGAAAATTATTGCAGGAAATACATATCAATTACAGCTGGTTTTGTTCTGTACCGAAAGCCATAACATGAAGCGATAAGGAGGAGCTCAAGTTTGTTACTCTGACGATTAGTCTTTTCTGGAAAAACATCTAACTGACTGTGTGCATCTGCTCAAAAAGAGACAAGATAAATCATTAGTACTTCCATAGGATATTCAGCCTCAGGATCTCCTAGTGTTTTGCAAACTTTCATTAATTCTTGCATTACTTTGGCAAGATAGAAAATAAAATACTATCTCCGGATTGCTGCCTCATCTGTAATTACAGTATCTCCTCCAAGACTGCTTACCAAAACTGTTCCTGAGTCAGGAGCTGAACCCAGACTTTGAGAGTTCCTGCTCTAACAATTGGCTGAGCTCTCACAGCAGTAGCAAAGAAAACGTAAAAGTACTGCAGATGTCTGGTTGCACTTTATTGAAAAAGAGCACAGAACGTACAAAAAGTGGGACATGAATAAATTGCTGTAAAGGCCACTGGCTTCTGCGTTTGTAAATTCTACTCCAGACTCCCTTCATCTAACGTTTTAAAGCGATTTAATACTCTGAACTTTGGTTTTGAATTCCTCCGTGTAATACCTAAACTTACCTATTTTGGGGGATGGTGATAAAGGAGACTGCATTGTTTTCGTTCTCAGCTACCAAGAACTTTCTCAGCTGAGAAATCAGGCTATAAAGTTGTGGTTGTTATTTTTTTTTTAATGCATTCAGACCTCAAATAAAAAAGAGCAAAATCCTATTAGTATAACATTTATTATTTCAGTTTCTTTCACCTCCTGCTCCCTTTCAAATCATCATGGGCTCAGACTTGAGAGAGAATTTTCTTTCTAGATTTATTTTGGTGATTAGCATTCAGACATGGTATTCATTATATTTTGAGGCTGAATTCTGACTGTAGGTGTACTTGCTAAAATTATGAGCTTTGTTCTAACGAAGAATTGACTCCAGTTGCAATGTGTATGAAATACTCCCAATTCCTTACTCAACCAATCATAAGGTGCTTTGACAGAACTGTGTTTCACAGGACTGAGATGTGGTCTTAGTGCACCAGGACCTATAAAGCAAAGCAGTCATGGCGGAGGCCCATATATTTCAGACAAAGGTGGCAAAATTTATTCCTTTTTGTTCTTCGTAGATATTCCTGCGCTGATGCCAACCAATGTATAAAACAATGAAACTGGCAATTTGACATTTTTAGTACATTTGTATGACTTCATAACATTTTCCTCACCTTTATTTACACTACAGGTTTTTTTAATAGCTCTCATTTTACACAGTTGTTTTCCCTTAACCACTTATTGACAAAATAGCATAAAATCTGTTAGAAGTACTTAGGAACTTGATCTAGATCTGATGGCACCTGGCAAGCAGTGCTGGAGTGCAACAGTTTTCTGGATCATAATTAACAACATTTTATCACATAAATCTCAGTTAAATTAGCTCTTTTTGGCCTGTGGAATTTTTCAGAGAAGCTTCCGTCATTACATCTGATCTGGCTTCTGTAAATGCCAGTGTGGACTAGTGATGGAAGGCAAGCCTCAATCTGGCTGCATGTTGGCCCACAAGGAACTAACCTTCTCAGTGGAAATGACAAGATTTTATTACTTGGTGGGATCTTCCCCTCTCTCTCTCTGCGTTTTCAACTGAAGCTACTGCCAAGGCCTTTTTTACAAAGCAGTTTTCATGTGAATGCTGAGCAGCATTGTAAATATTTCAGAATTAATAAATTGACCTGCTGTATTTGGTGCTGTCCTTTATACTGAAAGTGTGCACTTGTTGGAACTATACTGTCCCTCCCCACTCCATTCCCTGCAAGCTCATTTTCTAGAATAATGCTTACAAATGTAACCAATTAATAACTATTATATTCAATTTCTTTCCTCTTGCTTCTGTTTCACATTTCACAAATCTAGATGATGACAGTAGAACACAGAGAAAGTAGGTGTGCTTCTAGTGGAGCAGAGAAAGGATAAATATCCTCTCCATGTTAACTTTAAGCACCTACCTTGCAAGTTAAAATCTTTTGTATGGTTTGAAAAAGTGTGAAAAAAATGTTTAGCTTCCATGTCTATCATCCTCTGCTGCCATAACATAGAGAAGTTGTGCGCCCTTTCACAGAACTCATGGTCTTCATTAAGACCGTCACTGAAGTAATTTAGTGAAATTAATAGTTACTCCTCCATCACCTTATTTAAAAAGAAAACTGGTTGTAAGAGGAGCTGCTGCAGCTGGGTGCAAAAACTTCTAAGCTCTCCACTCTTTCCAAAGGAGTGAGGAAAGGCAGTGTCTGTATGCAACTCTGCCGGGTGCTGGTGCTGGTTTGCAGTTACAATAGCCAAACTAATGACCAAACAAGGTCCTTTCCTAAGGAGTTGGTGTCAAAGTACAGATGTTGTTAGTCTGCAGTTAAAACCACATCTTTTTGCAAAAGTACAGATTTAAACTTAAAAGTCACTACAATTTAGGCTTTTGTAAGTACCCAGGTAGGAGAACCTGGCAGCGCCCCTTATCTTTTGCATGCTCCACAGCTGCTTTCTCTTTGGGTTGACGCTGCTTGCAGAGGTTTTGGAAAGTATTTCAAACATTGTTGCCATGTGTAGGCAACAGATAGTGATTGCTTATACAAAATACATTAAACAGAGATGTACATTTTTAAATATGCTATGTGATTCTTGCAAATCCTCTATTTAAAACTGTGAATTCACTTAGGGAAGTTGTCATTTTCCTGATTCTAGCAGAGACACTGATCTAAATGAGACATTGTCTCCTTTCTGAGAAGGCAATTCTACCCTCAGTTTGTCAGTGCTTGATTATTAATTTTTAAATATCATTTAAGTGGAAGGTTCCCTGGAGTGTCAGCAAGGTTTTTCTCGTCTTAGTGACACCTGCTGTCGCTCTTACTTTTACTTGTGTAATCTGTGGTGTATTTTCACCTATTTCTTCCCACTAACATAGTCTAGCTACACTGCTTTAGGCAGAACACTTAAAAATGTGGAGGACATGCTAGTGGATTGGCAGAATCAGGTATTTGCACAATGTTTTTACGTGAATCTGAAGTTTGACAAATATTCTATTTATATTCAGTAGTGCCTTTGTGTAATAAAATGTGTCTGTACATATGTGCATATTTTTGGCTAAATGGAGTACAGAATAAAAGTATGATTTATGAATGGTGCCAGACTTTTTTAATGTAATGCACAATATTCTATAGCTAACAAATATAAACAGTTCCATTATAATGCATTAACCACTGAATAATCTACCAAGGGGAGAGGCAGGTACGTATATGTGTATTATATTATAGATACACCCCCTTGTCTCTTCTATTTCAAGCTCAAAATAAGAATCAGTCCCCAAATTGCTAATGTGCAGGCACACAGGAACTGCTGTAACAAGTCAAAGCAATCGAATTATTTACTCAGTATAGGTGGATTCAGATGCTGGAGGGGCAGGTATTAACTTTTCATAAAAGACAAATTACCTGGTAACATAACGTTGAGGACTGGGAAAGAGCAGGCTTCAATTAGTTTAGAGTCAGAGATAACTCCCCTGTACACTAAATAGCAAAAGTCCTGTGCCTGTGATAATTTTTATTGTTCATCCTTGGACCTGTATCTATTTCTAATACAGTTTCTTTAAGAAGGATAAATGAATTGAACAGAATATTTGTGATGAGACTACCATTCATATGGTACAACTTTATAGTAGTTTTATTATTATTATTGAATCTGTTATTCAGTGGTTACCAGGTGATGAAAGTGCCTTGGGATGTTGCACTCTGCAAGCTGGACCCCTGCAAGAATCCAAATTTAAAAGTAAAAATGTAAAACTGCTGTTCAACCTTTTTTTTTTCTTTTTTTTTTTTTTAAATCACAGTCATTTCTGGCACAGTCCCACAGGCTCATGAGTGGGAGAAGGCACAAGAGTGACTGTCTGGAAGCTGTGGGAGAGGGAACAGTAAGTAGAAGGAATGCAAAGGGAAGGTAGTTGTTATGATGAAGAAACACTGAAAACCCCTGCAAAGAAGCTTAATTTCTGATTAAAGTTTTCATGAAACTAAATTATTCATCTGCCTAATCATGCTGCTCTGATGATGTCAGAATGTTTCCTGATTTTTTAATTAACATCGGTTAGAGGAAGAGACGCATTACTGCGGATGAGGTGAGGGAGAGAAAGGAAAAGCAACTTGGAGGGGACAAGTGTGGCCAGAATTACTGCTCTTTGGGAAGTCTCTGTTCCTTAAGGCTCCTGGGGACAAAAAGAGCAGCCTCAGGGAAATTATGCTGCCTAGTTAAGTATCAGTTATTTGCTGAATGCTGATAGCTTCTGATTGTTATTGAAGGCAATATTAGAAAAATGACAGTTGTTACCGGATGTTTCATTCTCCTTCACATTCGCTTTGAATAAGGCAATGCTCACCTCTCAATTAGTCATTTACAAATTAATATATGGGAGGGAATGGTCTAGTGTACATGTTTGTGAACGATCAGCAAGTGGGATTAGCTGCTTGGATTTCACTGTGCATCCATACTTAGGTCTATAAAACAATAAAATTAACCTGTTTAAATTAACATGTCAGCTTATTTCTGGGCATTTCTGGGTGCTGACAAGTTCAGTGTCAATTGATTCCAGCTTTAAAAGTGTGGAAAAAATTAAGGGATGCTGATTGAAGCACCCAACAAGAAATCTGAGAAATGAAACTAGACTACAGAGGGCTCAGTGAGTGATAGATACTTCCCTACTCATCAGCAGTGATTTTAAACAGAACTTTGCAAGACAAGGGAAGAGGAAAGCTGTGGAGAAGGTGGGAAAAAAGAGTAAAATACTAATTTGGAAAACCTGATAGGCATTGGGAACTTTCTTTCCCTGGGCCAGAGTGCATTGGCTATAGTCCCAAGGCAGTCTTCCTCCATTTGAGAGATGCTCAGGAGTTAGTTAGCTGCTACCATCTTCTAGCAGCTATTACCTAATCACAATTTGTAGTGTGTGCTCAGGAACCCCAGATTTTAGGCAGCCCAACTTATCATTCCCAAGGGATGCAGAGTTTATTATTCCTGCTGTACCTGGACCACAACTCAAATGCCTCCTCAAGGCTGGTGCAGCTTATGACCCCAGCCTGAAGATCTTTTACCCCAGTCATTTGCCAACTGCTGTCAGCATTCCCACTTCTCATTGGACCAACTCTTTCAGCAGCTCCAGCAGCATTTTTTGTCTCTTGGACAAAGTCAGTACATCACAGATTTCCTTTGCTGAATATTTTCACTGAGACTTTACCCACAGAAGACAGGCTTTTTCTCCCCTCTCTGGTCTCACAAGGCTCTATGCCCTCTCACTGGTGGTCAGGGGGTTTCTTTCTGCATGCACAATGAAAATAATTCTCTGGCAGAAGTATTTTTAAACATGAATGCAAGTGTTAAAGACACCTCATCTTTAAAAATACATTTATGTAGTGGGTTTTCTTGGCTTTTTTTAAACAAAACTCCCTAATTCTTGTCAACATATGGGCAAAGGAGCCCTGGCCTCTCTGATCATATCTTCTAGCTCTTCAAAAAGGTAATTAGGAGAGGAAAGGCAGGGAAGATGAAAAGAGGTTTAAGTGTGCAGTGAGAAGGAAGTACAGCAACTAATGTACAGTTAGGTGTAGGAAAGGAAGGTTGTAGCAAAGAGCCAGGTCATTGTTACAGGGGAGAGAAGTTCCAGTCTAGAAAAGCCAAAAGCTCCCTTCTGCGGCAGAGGATGCACACTAAAACTAACTACTACTGTCCAATTCCCAGCTGATTTTTCTCTACCCTCTTTGGTAAAGACATTAGGAAGCAGCATGTCACTCCAACTATGCTGAACCAGAACCTCTTGAACAGATCTGCCCCAGTTCTGGTATCGCTTTTGTACCTCAAACTGGCAGTCATGCATCTGGTTCCTTCCAGTTCTGATCCAGAGACAGCACACTCCTTAAATTAGACTTCCATTTATCTTAGTTATCTTGATTTATGCAGTGTTCTGTGGACCATTCATCATACAGCTAATCTGAGTAACCTTGAGTAATATTTTAATCTTGCTGCCCCTAATTTTACCCTTTCTTTTCTCAGCCTTAGCCCTGAAGACTTCTCTTTCTGCCCTTGAAAAAATACCTGTAAAAGCTTAGCAGATATCTCATACTTTCCTTCTAAATTTTTCTTCCAAACTCTTTCCTTCTCCTCATCAGGTCTGTTTCCCCACCGTGGTTAAAACTGTTGGAAGGTTTGAGGTGTTTAAAGAGGCACCATGCTGGTGTGATAGTGACTGCCTACAAAATCTTTGGGCTAATTTCACAACACAAAGTGGGAAACTGTTGGTTCTTGCCAGTTCTCAATATATGCTTTATTGAATTTGGGGTTATGGAATTATTTTTATTATGAGTTTTATTTTGCTTTTCTAGAATCTTCAAAATGTTTAAAACTTTGTTAAATTATTCGAAAAACACTTCTTGTGTGCCTCTAGACCAAATTGCTAACTGAGGCATCAAACAATACCTCCTAGCCATTCTATTTCAGATTCTTTTCTTCAGGGACTAGGTCTTATTTATTTAAAATTTAATACATTTTAAACCTCAGTCATGTCCTCTGTTATCATTCTCCCACACTCCCATGATCTATGAGCTTCTGAGGGCACGTCTTTAGCCAGGCTTCTTCCCAGCCAGATCCCCTGTAGGCTGCATTCTGCAGACTGTCCTTCCCTTCAGAGCCAAATATGATAAACTAGGATCTTTCCATATCCAGGCTCTCTGGCAACAGCTCTGCGGTAATCCCTGGCAGTGGAGCTAGTAGCCTTTTCTTGTGGTGATCTCAAAGCTCTCTTCTGGTCTGGGGGCCACATAAGCCTGAAATCAAGCCTGCCTTCCTCAGAAATGGGTCACTCCACTCAACCTCGCTGATTTACGTTGATTTACTAGAAGACTACTCTCAAACCTATCAATAGCTTTGCACTCATTCCTGTATTTCCTTTCTCCACTCTGGACATGCTTATTTTTATTTAGAAAAAAAATTGAACGATAAAAGGAGTCACTCTCTATTAGCAAGTTGAAGTTGTATTAGCAACTGAAGCATGAAAAATTCAGAGGCCATGCTAAAAATTTATTCTGTAGTTCAACATGTGTGAGGATCTGGAAGTTCTCCAAACAGCAAGTGATTTCACAAACTGTACTCTGTGCACAGTAGTGCAGGGTGTACTAAGGACAGAACTGCAGCCTTAATGAGTTTCGTGCCTTGATTTCTGCATAGTTTAGTGCTTTAATCTGAAAAATAGCCACAGACAGCTAAACTTTGTAGTTCTTACCATCTCTATGAAGCCATTTGATGAGAGTTTAGAATTGGACTCATTGCCATTGCTTTCTCTTGAGCTCACTTCTGAGCACTTAATGAATCCGACTTGAACACAGCAAAGGTGCAGCTTTGTTGCCTCCATGTTGATGAGCTCCTGCTCTGGGTTTCTGCTGAAAACAAAAGAGGTAGGAAAGTTTTTATTGCGAGATTTCCCGCAGGAGTATTTTATGTAGGCTGGGATGTTTGCCAGCAGTACAATATACAACAAATACCACTCCCTGGTTAAAGGCCTGAATAAGTTACTGATGACTGAATGTTTCTAACGTGTAATGTATGCTCAGGGATGTATATAAAGCAAAAAGGATGCTCTTGTACCACTTTCGCAGGAACTATATATTTACTTCCCAAGTAACCACCACCACAGCTGGCACATTCATGGGTAACTCTAGCAAAGAAGAAACGTGACGGTGATGACCTCACTTGCCAGCCATGGCACACATCTTCCTGATCGTGAATGAAACATGTGGGTGGGATTGCACAAAGAGGTTTGTCTGGGCAACACTCTTTTCTGGACTGCAATCTGCAGAGCTGGAAATCTAACAAGCACTGAATTCACATGCACATCTATAAAAAATATTTCTGAACATTGCAGAAGGTCTCCTAGTGGGAAGCAGGAAACATTCTGACAGTTATAAAAAACACCGCTCCCCCAAAGTCGTCTTGCTCTAGCAGCAAGCCACTGCACTCGCTTACCTTCCACCTGATAGCTTGGGAACGTAACTATTCCTTGCTTCCAAATGCATTAGGTAGATTCAGATGCCTATTTTAACTGTCAAATTTAATCAAAGTGGAAAAAGTAGTTTGCAAGAATTTCTGAGTGCCTGTTGCAGGACACTTAAGATTGTTCACTTTTTCCCTCATTTTCCAAAAGCCTTTTTAAAAAGAATAAAAAGGGTACTGGAGATCCTGAATTTTCTTCTTTTTTTCCTGCTGGGAAAGGAAACAAAGATGAACATACATAAAGAAAGAAAAGCTCCTACACAAATACAACTTGGGTTTGTCCTGGGATAAAGCAAGTAAACAAAAACTTCTTTGTGGACCAAATTTTAGCATATTTTTTATAGCAGAATTTCTATTTGAGAAAGGTTATGTATTTAAGAAACATACAGGACTGGTCAAATAGTGTTTTGACCAACAATATTGTGTCATTTTTTTGGAAAACACCCTCCTTTTATATCAGGTAGTTCAGAAATAGTATTAAATATTAAGAGAATTTAAATGCCTGTTTAGCAAACACAAACCTTGAGTAGAAAACATTACCAACCTTATAAATTGGATCAGTTTGAGTATGAAACAGTAGATTTATATTCTTTGTAGAAGAGATGAAAGACGTTTCAACTGTTCATCAATAATTAAAGTAGTACTGAATATGGTAGTACTTTCCCATCTCACTGGGTGGTAGATAGTTGGATAAATCCACCTTATTTTCATTGCCTTTTCATCTAACAAGGGTTCTGCTCTTTGTGTCCAATAATCGGCAGCCTGACCAGAAAGAAAAACTACACTACAGTCACATAACTGCAATGAATATTTTTATGACTTTCGTATCTTCTGTACGGGCCAGAGGTTTGGAATAGCAGCTAGAAGTGACTAGTACCATGCCCCGCTCAATCAAATAGGCTGGGCAAAAGTAAAAAGCTGCTATGCAGCTAAGCAAGAAAATACTGCCACTTCCAGTGATCTCTGAATTATCGGTGAACTATTCAGTTCATTTTACAATGCCAATAGCATGGTGTTTTGCTAAAAAGCTGTTGAACATAAATAAATATATGCATTTATTGTAAACCTAAAAAATATGTATTTAGGTTTACATTGAGACTTGTGTTCAGTCTAAATGGCTTTTCTATGAAAAGCGAAATCATACAAGTAAAAACATAAATGTATTATATGAAAAAGCAGTAAATTCTATACTGTTAAAGAGACTTTTTATTGAGATGCTGAAGAGTGCTCATATACAGTGATTTGGGGAAACTGAGATTCTCTCATAACAGTTTGTGTCAGCTGTTGATGGTGTAGTGAAAAGGATGTGTTGTATGGGTGTCATGTAGGAGATGGCCATACTGGAACAGTTACTGATTCAGCTCCATTGATTTTAGCAGGGATCTTCCTGACATAAACCTTGATCTTGAAGGATGCTGAACTACTCTCTTATTACCCCAGGGGATGGGGTCTCAAGAGCTTCACTGAAGACTATTTGTTATTGACTTTATGTCTCCTTGTTGTAACATGTATCGCTTTAATCTTTCGGGACGAAGCCAGCAGAGGCAGCACCATAGCAGATTCTATGGCCCTGTGCTCATCGTGGGTTGGCTGCATTTGTGGTACAATCCATTTGCAGCAGTTGTGTGCAATCTGGTCTCCCAGGTTCACAGCTTGGCTGCAGGCAGAAACAGGGCCAAACCAGGCATCTCTTCCAAAAGGTCCCCTCTTCTCAGAGACCAAAGGATGAGAGCTGCTGGGTGCATGGCACACGCCACGCATGTACCTGACACATGATTCTCTATGCACCAGCAATACATAGTCTGGAAAATAATTGGGCATGAAAAGGACTGAAGATTTCTAACTCTAAACAGACTGCTGCTCTTCTGTGAAGAAACTGAAGTGAAAAAAAGTCTCTGTGACTCCAGTGTGTTTACATGAGAGGTAATGTTTTTTATCTCGATATCACATTTTATATCCTTAAGGTAGCATATTTAAGGTGCCAAAAGGCAAAAATAAGCCCTGCAACTAATTACTAAAATTAAAATAGCAACTAGGAACTATCTATGTTTTGGAAAAAGACATACATATACATAACATAAAATGTATTTTTGGTTTTATATACTTGTACACACCACTTCCATCGAGCCAATTCCATTTTTTTAGCACAGGCATATATCTTTCTGTGTGTATAACCCTCCCAGAACAAGACAAGTATTTACTAAGCAAAATTTTGCTATATTTATGTAGCCAAAGGTTAGTTTGTATAATTTTCATTTTGTAATTATTTAGCTATCCCAAGATTTTCTTTTGAAAGATCAGAATTTTACATTCCTGAGCACAACTGCAAGTTATCTGCCACACTCACAATGGATTGTATCTGTCTTTGTGGTCATGCATCAGTGCTACTGTAACTCTTTATATTAAAATTGCTTTAGATCTGCAGATGGTTTTTTAATGTTCCATTACTTTGGGACTCTAATGTAGTTTCCTGTAAGCATTTCAAGAAAAAAAAAAGGGGGGGTGGGAGAAGCTAGCTGAAAAATTAATGCCATTTCAGTCTTCTCTGTTACTGTAATGCTTGTGTGTGGTAAAAAAGTTTGGAAGGCAACCCTGCAAGAGGGTGGCATTCTAGCACTGCCCAGGGCAGGGAGAGGCATGGGGCAAGGGGACACCACAGGGGCTGATGACCCCAGTGGTGCAGAGCTGACCCACCCCGCAACGCCGTGCTTACTTCCACCGTCAGAGCCCCTCATCAGCCACTTGGACAAAATGGAGAATTGGATCAGTTTTTCTCATCTGCATCCATGACACACCTGGGGACACAGCTGGGTTAGCTGCCATCATGGAGGGAGGGAGATGGGGGGGGGAGAAAAGAACAGACAAAACATTGTTTTGTTTTACTTCCAAGCTTGAAAAACCAATGTCTTCAAGTGTTAAGTTAATTTGGTTAAGAACCATGTGTCTGCTACAGTAATTTTTTTTTGTTCTGTCTTGGACGTGACTGGACCCCCAGGGGAAACAGCCCCAGCTCCATTTGTAGGCCCTCACTGGGACTAGAAGTCCTTGTAAAGTTCAGGAGCTTTAGGGACTTCTTAGCAGGAGTAGCGTGCAACAGTGAGCAGGCCTCCTGAGCCTTTTAATTGACAGGTGATAAGCCACCTAACATTGCCTTGGAGCCATCATCTGCAGAAAATACAGAAAAATGGGGAAGAACAGGTAGAGTGAAATAGGGAACGCTCTCTGACAGCTCATCACTCTGGACTGTGGCAAAGTCCTGTGCCCAGCTCTGCCAGGTACCTGAGCAGCTGCCTAATTCAAACACCTGACTTTTTGCTTAGGACCATGAGCGATCCTCCACATGCTCTTGGAGCAAAGTGCTTTAACCTTTGTCACGATCAACTCCGACAAGTCCCAAACTGCTTGTGCTGAAGTCAATTGAAACAGTTAATCCCATGCTCCAAAAGAAATACCAAAAGAAGACCTATTTCATATGTTACCAAAGAGTCAGCCAGTGTCTGGTTCACTACTTTCACATTACAGTTAAGCTTTCCACTGTAATGTATTTCATACATGGATTTTTCTGCCAGTGTGAATTTTTGCTAAGAACAAAATAAATCTGACATTCTCAATTAGATATTAAATGAAGGCAATGTGAAACTAATAATTTTTATATAATAAGAGGAAATTAAAATGACAACTGAGCATTTCTTCCTCATAAAGTTTCAGCCACAGTGGCTTTTCTGCAGAATATTATGTTATGTATCCACTGCAATGTTTAGAAAACCCTTCTTAACCTCACTTATTATCAAATAACCAGAAAACAGTGGTTGTCAGACCAGAAATAAAACACCATTGTTTGCTAAGCAAAAATAAAATTTCTTTATCCAAATGAAATGAAAACAAGTTGAACAAAAGTGCACAGAGTAATATTTGGCAAAAAAGGATGAAAAAAAAGCACAGACTAAAAATATCTGACAGGCTATACTGACCGTGAAGCAAAGGAAGTATTTGCAGGGACAACCTCTGCATCTCTTCTACTGACACTATTTTGCTATGCGAGAGTGACTATTAATTGGAGCAAGCAGTTAACACTGTGAATAATACTTGGATAAAAATTTCCCCCCTGTAGTGGGTAGGACTGGTGGTTAGGACACTCACCTGGGTTCAGGCCATGCTCCAGTGAAGACTGAAGTCTGGCAGCATTAACAGGAAGACCTGAGAGCTCCTTCTCAGAATAACCTCATCCTGGGGGCATTTCACAGGAGGGTGGAGATGCAAATCAGAAACCCCTCGGAGAGTGGAGAAGGGAATTGAGGATTCCCTGCACCCCAGGGAACATCCCCACCCCTTAGCTATTGAGCAAAAGGCTGAGACCAATGATACTGTCTTCTAACCTCTGCATTCAATTAGTTCTTATCACCCCATATATTTGAGTTATCTTTCTGATCGGTTTAGGGACAACCGAACCCACATAGTTTGGCTAACTATCACAGACCAAAAATATAATCACATTTCATGGGTCTAATTGGCATAAATTACTCTTGCTGGGTGTGTGTGGGATTGGATGTGTGCCAATTCATCTTGAATGTTGTTTACTGATTTCATGCGTTAGAACCTTTTATCAGATCAATTATTTATGCCATCAGCTGGAGGAAAAAATAATTGTAAGTAAATGCTTCCCAACTATTGAGCCAGTTTTAAAAAAAACTCAAGCTTGGATCCAGACTAAAACCCAATCTATCTTCAAATTCTTCTACAGATCTATTAGTATGCTCAGGAAACGATTTTGTACAAACTGCTGTTGTGCTTCTTTAATTAGATAAAAATACATGTCACCAAGAACTTGCACACTCCCTACTCCTTAATTCTGCTAATCAAGAACAAAAGTAACAACAAATCTATCTGGAATCCTTTTTCCATCACTAATAATAAAGATGATGTTTGTTAACTAGCTTAAATGAAGAAATAAAAAGCAGATCTTGCACACAAATGCAACCAGTGTGTCTGCCTGTAGGCAGTACATCCATGGGAATGTACTGGTTTGGAAAAAAACCACCACCTGCTATATGCTAATTAGTTGGTGATAAGGTGAAAACCAAAGGCAGTATCTATAACAAAAGGGAAAACCTCTAATAAATGTTAACAATATTATAGCTTCACAGTCTTTTATGATTGAAATTCTTGACCAAGAACAGAACTTTCAAACCTGCTGATTGATTTTGAGGAGGTTTTTTATGTTTCCCATTCCCATCAAATTATTTCTGAGGTGTTCTCCATTTCTGAAAAGCAAGATGCGTTAATCTGAGATGCCTAAATGCAAACTCATCTAGCCAGATACAGAAATGTAAGTCAAAACAGCACATCATTCTTCAGTATTTTGACAGATAAAATATACTGTTTCAGATAAAAATTAATAGCACAAGTAATTTTTGGTGGGGTGTTGGGAAAATAGGAGAAAACATCTTTCCAATTAAACATAACAAAACCCATCACTCAAAGAAAAACACCACTGGAAATACTGCATATCATTACATGTAAATGCAAACTTGAATAGGAACTGTCAAAACAAGCCAAGTAACCAACTCTATCTTCTTCCCTACAGTGCATGTTCCACTAAAATACTTTGGACCACATTTTTATCCTCCTCCATTTTTTAGATTTTTTTGTAAAGTAAATCAGATTTCAGAGAACGTGCCACATGAGGAATCCTGGCCAGTCCTCTAGTGACAACTGTGTCTAGCAGCTTAATGGTACAGTAGTGAAAATCAAACCTGTATATTTAGTAAACCAATTTTAAAATTCCCTCTGTCCAAAACCTCTTGTAAACTATGCGTAACAATTCCTGTATTGCAGACTTCAACTTCAAAGCTACAAAAGCTTACAGTCCTGTATAGTTCCACTTACATTTTGTTCCCTTTAACTTTGATATGGATCAGAGACTAATCTACACCCTAAACTAAGAAGAAATATTCTCAATTTCATCATTTGGGACTGAGACGTGCCCTCCATTTCTGTGTAAGCTACTTTTTAAAAAGATTTTTATTTAGCTTTTGAAAAGTTATAATAATCATAAGTTATTTGAACTTTTCAGTACATGACCCTGTGTGTAAGTCCTGTTCTGCTGCACTCTTGGCTCCACTGAAATTAGGGCTCTTCTGAGAGCTCAAATACATAGGCTTTGAGTTTGAAGACCATTAGATGATTTCCAACACAGCATTGCTATTCCCAGAGGGAGTGGGCAATTTTTGGCAATGCTGCAAAATGCCACAAAAATCAGGCCCTGCAAAAAGTAAAAAGAAAAATAGCAATATATTAAATACAAAATAAATGTCCCCAAGCCAGAAGCCAAGGAACTATGAACATGAGTACAGACTAAAACTGCACAGAAGAATGGTTAATTTGAAAATTAAATTGCTATGTTCAAAAGGCAAAAATATTTCTTTTCCTCACAGAGCACATGGATACAAATTTCAGTTTGGCTCAGTAGATGAGGATAATGTATAAGAGAGGTGAAGTGATATTAATCTTCCAGCTGAGAGGAATGTTATTGCATGCCCAACTGTGACAGTTTCTTTTGCAGAGAACAGCAAAAATCTTTTGCTAAAGGACATCAGCTGTTTTTCCTCCTTAACTCAGAATGCCTTAGATGATGAGACAACTCAGTTTCTTCGAGTAAGTTTTTGACTTCATGTGGTCTAAGTAGCAATTCTAATTCAGATCCTTCCCTATGTATGAAACATTTTCTGCTATCTATAAGTGAGTTATAGGCTCACAAACATCAACTAACCAACTTGAAACCAGTCCCACCTCAGCTCTCCACACCAAAATTATACAATTAAAAAAAACATAGAAAAGAGAATGAGCAAGAAGGTGCCAAACTGTGTTCAGAAACAAAAAAGCATTTGGAATTAGTTTGCATGGGCATGCAGCCACAATAGAAAGATTGGTCCATACTGACACTTCGCTGCTGTGCTGCATTCAGATTTGGTGTGAAGGATGAACACCGAACAGAACTGGTGTGTTGTGCTGGGAAGGAGCCTTGTGAGCTGCTGCATTGCTGTGGCTTCTGCAGGAGAGCACAGAAATTCAACTTTGCAGCCGGTCTTCAAAATAAAGAAACAGTGGAATTAATTTTCACTTGACAGGAAACACACATTGCAGACAACTAGTTGAAAAACAATGTTTTGAAGATCTTGAAAACTGTCATCTCAAACTGTAGCTTAGCGTAGCAGTCATTGTATGAGAAAAGGATGACTTATACTAAATCTGGTGCTTTTCAAAAATAATTTTAATTACATTATTGAGTCTAAAACCCCCTATTTCTAGTGGATCCATACCTTTTCCTTTCTGAGTCTATGGCAACAATTAAGTATGGCTCTGTACTGACATAAATTAGTTATGCTATTGCACATTAATGCTGTAGAAGAATGAAGCTGTTGACAGTCAAAAGCTGAAGCTGTTGACAACTTTAAAACTGCTGTGTTAATTTCAGATTAATTCAAAACAAATCCTGTTTACCAAATGGAAACTTAGGACTTTTAAACAAAATAATAAGGGCTTGAGTTTTTGTTTGTTTGTTTGTTCTCTGTGGTTTTTTGCCCAAAGAACAAACAGAGGTAGTCTCAGTAAGAGATGTTCTAAATAATAACTAAATATTCAGATGAAAAACTGTCCTTAGCACATGAGTCAAAAACTACATGAAACAAAGTAACCCAAAGGGATGTGGAGTTAAACTGTGGACATTTCTCCTCTTTTCTGTTTGCTTTTGCCCTACTTTTCCACAATTATTCAGGGTAGGTTTAAACTTCAGTGAACAAAAACATAATCTAAACAAAGAATATAATTTTTAACAGCCTGTGGAGTGGTGCTAAATACAGTGTCTTAATATCTCTTTAAGAATTGCGGCCTTCAAACAAATACACCATCATGGTTCACCAGTTTTCATTTGTTCTCATAATGCTGTTTTCTTCAAAAAATGCACATACTGTTGGTGTTGGCTGTCCCTAAATGAATGGTCAGGATGAACTCTTGAGGAAAGGCCACTGTGTACGATCTCATCCTTACTCTCTAGATTCCTTTTCTATTGGTGGGAATGGCCTTATTTCACAAGAGCACTAAGTAATTTGATTTCTTCTGCAGTCTTTGACTGTCTGAGGGGACTAGCTTCAATTTCCTTCCAAGCTACCCAGTTACAGAATTGGGAATTATGCATGAGGCCATGCTAGCTGCATTATTTAGCGTCCTCTGTACTTTTCTTGGACCGCTGATCTGGCAGCAACGTTTCTCTGACTGGGGAATCTCCAGAAGGATTTAAATGACAAGGTGTAGTGTGGCAGTTGCTGCTGCAGTGCCCTGTGTGATAGGTTATAGCTACAGTGGTGGCTCTTAAGAAGTAACCAGTTCCTATTAAGCAGCTTTGCCTTGCTATTCCAAAACCTGACCCTTGGTCAAGGTGAGGACAGCTTTAACCAACTTCACTCAACTGAAAAATTTCCATAACCCTCACACAATGCAGCCAGGCTGCAGGTGGCAGTGGGCAGCAAAGGTGCTTGACCCTGAGGGCACATTAAAAACCACTCAGAAAGAGCAAATTCTCTGAGGTTCATAGTGCCACACTCACACTATCACAGCTTGGAGTACCTGGTGCTCAGGGTTTTATGAAGAGATTTTATTCAATACAAACCTACACTAGATTTTCCCCTTACTAAGGTCCTTCGGAAACAGCTATTGCAAAGAGGTTAGTCTTCCTGCAAGATATGAAAGTTTATCAAAGCATTTCAGTGTCCTCTGGGAGGTTGGTTCAGTCACAAGCACACTGAGAAAGCTTGTCTCTGTCTCTGCAGATCCACATTTGAACCTCAAGAAAGAGGCCTGGGCAGGGTGGCTCTCCATGATGTCTAGTTCACGGTGTCCAAGAGCAACGCGCAGCTGAAGCCAGAAAACTGACTCTCCAGATATGTAAAGAGTAATTTCTACAACTTGTTGATTACTGTGTTCTTCCTAATGTCCTCTTAACATATTGGTATTCCCTAGACTTGGGCTCGCTGTTACTTTTTCTGTGTGTCTATCAAGAAACCATGCTCCCAGTTTCTATTCAAAAATTGTATGTACTTTAGGCACCCTCTATTGCTGACCCTGATCTAAGGCTGGCTTTTTATTCTCAACATATGACCAGGCAGCTATAATTATTGCTTTATGTGCCTGATATATCTCATCTCAGATAAATCTGTCTGTATTTCAGCTGGCGGCTGATTTGACAAAGGGAATCCAGAAAAACAGATTTGTTTACACTCTCGGGCTGACAGCCTATGGACTGCTTGACTTTCTTTAAAAAAAAGTCACCCCGTGAAGTGGTTTGCAAAACTACTGATATCAAGATTCAAAGAGTTAGTCTTTTTTACCCTTAAAGAACTGTGGTGTTTATAGCTTGCTTGCTACAATTTATTTTTTTTTTCCTAGTGTAAGAGTAGCTCTCAGCACATTCTGTAAAAGGAGAACTTGAAACATCCATTAAAAATAATTGAAGCTGGGAAAAAAATCTGAGCAGATAAAATGACTAGTTTTTTAGTTCCACAGAAAAAAGGCCAAGAAAGACACTGCATGACAATAGTTACAGCAAAGGTTTTAAACATAAAATTTCTGGAGAGTTTGAGCTAAGTGTCCCACAATTCAGCCAGATAACCAGATCACATGCACAAACACTTTTAGTATGGAGCAACGATAGTTAGGTTCTGTGCTCCAAGTCAGTTTTCCTTGGGATTTTTTTGTTACTGATCTATATACTTAACTGATATATAATGTTGACTATTAGTTCAATAGCCATGCTGAGCCTTTGACTTTAGATTATTTTACTTCAAATTATTTTATTGCTATGCCTGTAAATCCATTTACCAAATATATCTTTTTATAAATAAATTCTTCTCAAACACTTGTCCTGTGCATATAGCGTTGCAGTCCAGTGGGCCATGTACAATCTTTCTCATTTCATACACACAATCTCACTCTGCCTTTTAATGGCCAGTGTCATATTTCTGTCAGTTTACTGCCTAGGAGCATGGCTGCAACATGCCGTGTAGGACAAGTAGTAGTTTAAACTGCAGCAGATTCACATGAGGAAAAGCTTCACAAAGGTAAGGCCAGCAAAGCCCTGGAAGAGAGTCTCCAAGAAGGCTTTGGAGACTTAGTTGTTGATGTTCAGGGACAAATCAACAAGCCTCTGTGAGGATAGTGGGTCCCCTCAGGGACCTCCTGGTGCTTATTCCACTCTTCTTGTTCAGCGATTTCCTGTGGAAAAACTACCCTGGGTTTATGCTGATGAAGGAGAGCGCGGAGATGAGAGTTCCCTCAGGACTGGTGTTTAAGGCAGACATGGGTGTGACATCCTTACATTGCTGTTGTTCCTCCTGTCTCAAGGGACAAGAACTTCCTCCTACACCCTCCATGACCAGCCTCCAGACAATCCTTTGAGCCCCAAATACCTACTCGTCCCCACTCCTGCCTCTCCAGATGAGGAATGTTTCATCTGCATCTTCCCCCAGGCGTGCCAGCCTCTGTCTCTGACTGCCCCTTACTGCTCTTTCTCCACCCTACCCTCACATCCCTCTTCCTAAATGCTCCCCCACACCTCTCCACTGGGCAGTGCCAGTCCCCATTTCAAGCCAGAAGGGCTAAATAACCACTGGTCATGGGGAGAGCCTGGACCCAGGCTGCCAGCAGGCAGGCAGTGCACAGGCATCTCCACATTTTTGTTTTTCAGGTTGTATTGGCTTTGTGTGGCAAGGTTTTGGTAGCGGGGG
>JAOBAS010000029.1:14654370-14665857 GCA_025311575.1 Elanoides forficatus
GTACATTCCAATCCTTTTATTATTACTGCTGTCATTTTATTAGTGTTATCATTATCATTATTAGTTTCTTCTTTTCTATTAAACCATTCTTATCTCAACCCATGAGTTTTACTTCTTTTCCTGACTTTCTCCCCCATCCCACTGTTTGGGGGAGAGTGAGTGAGTGGCTGCGTGGTGCTTAGTTGCTGGCTGGGGTTAAACCACGAGAGGAGGGGATGGGGATGTTGCTGTTCATGTACATATTACAAAAACTTTAATGAGGTCATAATCTCAGTTAGGCTAAACTACAAACAATTCCTGTGAGTGGTATAAGTAAATCTACTAGGCAAGTCCGTTTTACTATAAGAATCATGATACAGTTTTGTTGTCCAAATTAGACAGTGAAAAAGAAACTACTTTAAACATCTTCTCCAGAAAGAAACAATTCTCCATTACATTAATTCTCCATTATTCTCAATTACAATTCTCCGAAAGAAATAATTTCTCCAGAAATTATAACAATTTGAGAACATGCAATGTTCTTTTACTGTCACTAATCCCTGGGATGTTTCTAAAAATTAAAAAAACTACCTGTCTGTAATGCAGAAAATTATCAGTCAAATCCAAACTGAAGTTTTCTGTTTTGGGTAAAATAGAATTTCTCACTGAACTAAGAATATTTACCAAAGTTGAATGACTTAGCAAGGCCAGTTTCTTGAAGCTGGTAAAGAATAATGACAAAAACTGAGAGACGGAAATGAGAAGAGCTACTTTAAAAATATGCTATTAGATGCCAGACAGCACAGCCAGCCAATTACATGGAGAATGTCTTCAATCAGTAAATAATCGCAAATATGAAATACGAAACTGCTTACCAAAGAAAGCACAAAACTTTGTGCTAGAGTAGAATATTCATTAACATTAATATTGTTGCCTTCTCTAACCTTGAATAATCTCCAACATATGCAAGGATTGCTGATACAAACTTCTCTCTAGTATGCTGCATAGAAGAAATCCCCTGGGGACCGAAACAGTCAGTGGCTACAGGTGCTCCATGTGCTCCCATGCAAAAGGCAACTTCAGCATGAACCCTCTACCGCCTGTATGAAACCTGGTGACCCTTCACTGAACCACAGCTCAAATCCTGGGTAAATTCAGTCTTAAATATGCAACAGAAATGTAACCCTCTCTCAGGTCTTGGCTGGCAGTTTGCTCTACTCTGCTGGGCCTTGCCAGCTAATGCCTTATTGGCAGTTCTTCCCTGCTTTTCCCCTGCTATAGTTCCGGTCCATTGGGTCAACCCTTTCAATGGTATTTTACTGTGCTAACTCCATTCTTGGGAAACATATGGTGCCAAACAAGGATTAGTCATGCTCCTTCAGCTCTACAGTAAACCTTTCCTTTTTTTTCAGATTCTGCACTGTCCAGAACTTCCTCACAGCAACTTTACAAGTTAAAGACTTAGCAAGGAACTCTCATCAGCCAGGAACACTGGATATAACTGAACCTAAACCATCCTCTTTACAGCATTTTAATAAAAAAAAAAGCACCATTCCTTCAATTTTAGAGCATAGACGTTTTTAACAGACATGCCATAAGATTTTCCAAGTAGATAGTTTAACAGATCCAGGCCTGCTTGATGGGCTTCTCCGTTCAGCTTCCTACAAGGAGTTCATAAAACGCTGCCATCGTCCTGACCTTTGTCTTTCTGGTGCTGCATGTGGCCAAAGCCTCAGGCTACCAGGCTACAAAACCAAATAGCGTCCAGACTGAGGTGAAGAATGACAGTAATATTTGTGGCTTACTGATAATCAGTAAAAAGAAGGGCAGAAGATACTTCGGCTGGCTAACACAATTTAAATTCCCACTTGGACAAAAGGTATTGCAGCTAAACCAAGGTAGATGCAGTGCAGCAAAGATACCATGTTTTTAGGGTATCATTAAAGAGCATGAAAGTGAATTTGTCTTTTGGAAATACTAAAGGCCTTGAATTGGTCATTCCTGGGTGTAAGCATGTAGGCTCTGACACTAAAGGCTTTGGTAAACAGCAATGGATTTAGGCTGTGCTTTTCAGTGCCTGTATTCCATGGGGACTGGGTACTGCAGGTCTCATAGCAAGTCTATTATCTCATCCTCAAGATAGTTTTTCATTAGTATTTTTATTAATTTAAATTGGATATGTGCTGTGGAGGAAGGTCTTTTAATCCCCCTGCTCTCATAAAGCTGGTTATATTACAATCCAAAGAGAATACTTAGTTTGCAGCCTTGTTAATATGTTAACAAGCAAGATTTTACATTCTACAAGCTCCTTATTAAAGTGGTAAATTAATTAGCTTGCCCAGACAATAAAGGTCCAAGACCATCAGCTAATATGAACTTTACTTTGCCTGTGTTTCAAACATAGCCATGCGCATTCCCATGACAAAGCTTTCAAGCTCAGTTTAATGGGTGCCAGGACTAGGTTTCTTGCTTGGCCTCTCTTCAGAAAAGTAGAATTTGTCCTGCTTCCCTTTGTCTGTCTGCTCAGTAGGAAGAATAGTTTTTGGAATTGATAAAATATGGGCTAGTTCAGCAGTGAACTGTTTCTGCTACTATTGTTAACAGATCATTAATAGTATTTATTCTTGTCCTATTACATACCCTTTTTCTTTATGATTTTTCAGTCTGTCTTTATCGCTGTGACTGGCATTGCCATTTCCAGTTGTCATTTACAAGTAAATGACCATCACAGCCAGAAACCCCGGTCACCACTGGAGTAATTCTTTGCTGCTATAAAACTACTAGTAAGTAATAATTTTCTTCTGCAGGAGAGAAGGTTCCTGTAAGTATTTGGCTCTCAGTAGTCAGTGACTTTATTAATCTTTTATCTGCTTCTACTCTCTTTATGTCATTGGAGAGAAAGTTGCCCACTTGTAATGAGTGAAATACGGGATTGATCTACATCTCCTATTCCTGTCTGGAATTTCAGAAGTTTATCTTTGCTTCTGTTCTGCCTGTATCTATTACTAAAATTTCTCCTGCATCCTCTGAAGCACAAGATTGTTTGCCCCTCTGTTCTGGCCTATAACCTCCCAACCCTTTTCCCACCCTTCCTCTCCCAATTTTTATTTCTTTGTCTCTGCTTTTTTTTTCAAAATGTTGTTAAGAACATAAAACTCAGAGCTCAGCCTGAACCTTGCACTTGCAAACCAAGTCTGTTCATTAGCTTCACGGAAACACATTTTTCATACAATGCAGGGAAACCAAGCAGCCATGCAACCCAAGTTTGGAATGAGGCACGGTTGGATTATTGGCAACTGGCAAACAGAGAAGCAAAGGATTATAGAAATGCAATCTATTCTATGTGAAGTAGAGGCATGAAATATTGTAACCTCTTAGCATTAGCATCTGAAACATCCATAGAGCTGAGAAAACCTATTGGAATCCTCCTCATTTAAAATGTAATGGTGTTTTCCTGTATTGCAGATATTGTATAGATAGATTGGAGTTAAATACATTATAGGATTCTACACTGTAGACATTAGTGGAAACAGACACTAAAATCCAGAAGGGGGTATCATTTCCTAAATGAGGGTAAGAGCTAATCAATCCATGTCTTTCTAAAATCTAATTACAAAGTCTAAATACCTTATGGGTAAGAGATTCAGATAACGCCCAAGCTGTTTAACAATTGAAAACATACCTCAGGTGATAGCTTTACTAATGGGTTTTCAGCTGCACACAGTCCAATTGTGGCTAAAAAGTTCTAGAACTTATTCAGTGTTTGTTTATTCAAGGACAGAAATACTGGGACAGTATTGGGTTTTGGGTTTTTTTGGGTTTTGGTTTTTTTTTTCTAGAGGTCTTAATCCATTTATAGTAACACATGAAAATTTCCTTCTTCATCTAAAAAGCGGGGAAATAAAAAAGAACTTTCCCACCCTAACCATTTGTTGTTTACAAGTATGCTGGGGCAGGAAAACATTTTCTGCTTGCTGACAAATCCAGTTCTCTAAGCAGCTGTGGCTGCCCAGCATTGAGATATAACACATGCAATGTTTGAAGAAAATAGCATGGACTACCTCAAATATCTTTGCTAAGATTGCCATGTATGTCTTAAAAAGTGTCTGCCCAAAAGGATCTGCATTGAGCATCATCTCTTTAGGTGACACAGAAATGCCACAGATCTCTACACTGTCAGAAGCAGGGCAAGAGTCCCGTAAGTTAAAAGGAACAGAAGTCACTGAAGGCTGAGTTTTAAAGTTCTTGTAATCCATTATTTTTAAATACTTTCCAAGAGCTAATTAAATAACCAGTGAAGACATGGAACTTGGATGAAAAGCAAAATGCAATTAAATGTTGAGATAACTGCCATGTTGCATCTGAATTAGAAAGAATTTATGTTGATTGTTCTATTTGTCAGACAAGGTTCAAAAATAGATTTTCACTATATTAAAAGGAGAAAATTGTAGACTGAGTGGGCAGTAGGTGGATGTGCTTGGAGGAGATTGGCTTGTGTAAGGAAATAAATACATTTGAACCTTGAATAATGAGAATAAAGGGGGCAAGAGCATGTGATTGAAACATAGCACTTGTTTAATACTTTAGACGTAGGCTACAAAAGGTTAGGAGCATATATCAACAGAATTGCAACTGTAACATCAGGAAATAGAGGCTTAAGTTTAGAATACTTTTTTTTTTCTTCAATCAAGAGAAGAAAAATCCAGCTTTTAAAGGAAGAATTAGTCATGAAACACTGCACAAGTGAGAAATGAGAAACCCAGGTCATGTCAGATTCTTACAGTCAATACATGTTAACAAAGAAAGCCATTGTTGCACATTTTTAAAATCCATCTTTTTTTTCCTTCAATGTCAAATTCAGTCCTTGTAGTGAGAATTGCAAGAACTAAAATCCTGTTATGTCAACAGAGACTCTTTCAGCTTTGGTGCACTTTGCTCGGTGATCAGGTTCCTTGCTTTCAGTAAGAGCTTTGGTTTCTTTATGATGCTCTGCACATATCTTGACACCAATTTGGCAATATATACCCTCTAAAGTTAAGAAGGCAGTTTCAATTCTGCATGCAATGTATATTCAACCTGTGTTTTTCAGCAGAGCTGGACTTCCTTATTTTATTAGCGTGGGCATCTGTCCACCAGGAATTGGTGTAGGCACTGGTCTGACATAGTAGGTCACTTGATAGAGTGTTGTGGCAGAAGGGGGAGGAAAGAACAGTTGCTATTAGTGTAGTATTTATAAGTGATATGAAGGTATCTTTTCTCATTTCATCTGAGATGCCCCTTTTTATCAAAGGTAGATAATTTTTTTTTAAGTTTTTGGCTTGTTGGCAATCTTGAGGGACAGCAATGTTTTCAATGCATAATCAGTCTAAATCAGACTTAATTTTTTTCTTCAAAATTTCCTGTGAGCTTTAAGTTCCCACACTTGGGATGTTTCAGTGAAACTCTATTGTGGTTGTCAGGGATGGAGTATGCACTTCCCCTGAAGAAGTGCAGGCCCTCCGTTGTCCTTGGCCCAGGCGACTATGGTACTGCCAGGGGCCTCCAGTGAGGACAGATACCTGGGCAAAAGCTCAGACCTTGGATCTGAATTTGGGGAACATTTGTCAGACATGAGTGTACTGGGTTTTTTTTCTTCAAAAATGTGGCAAGGTTCTGGTAGCGGGGGGGCTACAGGGGTGGCTTCTGTGAGAAGCTGCTAGAAGCTTCCCCCATGTCTGACAGAGCCAGTGCCACCCGGCTCCAAGACAGACCCGCCGCTGGCCAAGGCCAAGCCCATCAGCAACGGTGGTAGCTCCTCTGGGATAATATATTTCAGAAGGGAAAAAAACCCCCTGCACAACAGAAAACTGCAGCCAGGGAGAGGAGTGAGAATGTGTGAGAGAAACAACGCTGCAGACACCAAAGTCAGTGAAGAAGGAGGGAAGGAGGTGCTCCAGGCACTGGAACAGAGATATTGTATAGATAGATTGCAGTTAAATACATTAAAGGATCACACCACCACCTGCAGCCCATGGTGAAGACTATGGTGAGGCAGGCTGTCCCCCTACAGCCCGTGGAGGTTAATAGTGGAGCAGATATCCACCTGCAGCCTGTGGGAAGGACTCACATTAGGGAAGTTCGTAGAGGACTGTCTCTCATGGGGCAGATGCCATGATGGAGCAGGGGAAGAGTGTGAGGAGGAAGGAACAGCAGAGACAAAGTGTGATGAACTGACCACAACTCCCATTCCCCATCCCCCTGCGCCGCTGGGCGGGGGTAAGGTAAAGAATTTGGGAGTGAAGCTGTGCCCAAAAGGAGGGATGGGTGGTGGGAAGGTGCTTTTAAGATTTGGTTTTATTTCTCATTACCCTACTCTGATTTGATTGGTAATAAACTAAACTAATTTCCCCAAGTCGATTCTGTTTTGCCTGTGATGGTAAATGGTGAGTGATCTCTCCCTGTCCTTATATAGAATCACGAGCCTTTCATTATACTTTCTCTCCTCTGTCCAGTTGAGGACAGGGAGTGATAGAGCAGCTTTGGTGGGCAGCTGGTGTTCAGCCAGGGTCAACCGACCACAATGAGTCATTCCAAATCAAGTGTTTTGGTGTTAGAGAGCTGATGGTTTTCCATAGGCAGAACTGCACTAGAATACTAAATGTGCTTAAAACACAGGCCACAAAGAACTGCAAGGACTTCAGAAGACAAGGTTGAATTCTAACCCTGCCTTAACATATTAGAGGTATGGTCTGAAAAATCATAGCATGATATTCTAGAGGATCAGCATATTATATTCAAGAAGAAATAACCACCAACACAAATGCAATTGACTAAATATCAGTTCTATAGAAATAGTTAATGAGATATACCGTGGCTAATGATGTCATGCTGTTGGTAAAAGGAAAAAAAAAATCCTGGGAAATATAACCAGGCTAAATAAGACACAGACCGAACCCCTGTTCTGCTCAGCCTTAGCAAGACCTTGGCTAGAGTAATGCCTCTGTGTAATTTGGGGTATTTGAACAAAGACTTCGACCACTCCATGTTCACAGAAAAACAAAAGGAATGATCCAAGCTCTAGAAAACATGATCTGTGAGGCAAGATCAAACCAACTGGGTTTGTTCAGTTAAAAGAAGAGATGGAAGTACGCAGGGTCATCTCTTAAGGTGCATAAAAGGCTTCTGCATAGAGGTAGGAGATAGTTTGTTCTCCGTAAAGATGGATGGAAAACAGTCAGTTTACATTTGAGCTGGATTTGAGCTAGGTAGTGGAAAGAGTAGCACAGTAATAGGCAGCAGGAGATGTTACAGACTTCTCACTGCAGATCTATTTAAAAAAAAAAGGCTAGGGAAAAATCTGTTAGGAATGGTAGAGGTATTTCTCACCATGCATTGGGGCTGGGAGCAAGCTAGACAGTTCCTGCCATCTAGTCCCTCATCCCTCCCAGCCTCTGATTCCCAACCAGCTCTCTGTGTAAGATAAATAAATTCATTCAAGACTTATACAGAAAAATACTCTTGCCCTTAGTTGAAAGAGCCAGATAAGTTATCATCAGTGCTGCAAAGAGCAGCCTGAGAGAAAGAAAAAGGAAGAAGAGGCAGATAAGCTCTGTGCAGGCTGGCTGGCTGGGGTGACAGGGAGGCAGAGCGCAAGTCTTCCTCTCCTTACTCATCGTAGTTATGATGAGTAACTGGTAGATGCTTAGCTGCCTTCCTCCCTTCCCCCTTCCCTTGTCTAACAAGCAGTCTAGACATTAAGCTGCTGGGTAAAACTAAGATTTAGATTTTCTGGAAAATATTTGTTCCCTTTCAGCAGCATATGGTAAGTTAAGAAGATTTGATGTACAGAAAAAAAGAAAAAGTAATTGATGCTTTATCGAGGGATAATTATCTGTCTTTCCTGTTGCTTCTTCCTACATAGAAGTTCAGCTGAAAAAGCTCTTTTACTTTTCAATTATATTTCTTCTGGAAGACCTTTTGCTTGTTAAGGCTTTTGAAAATGTGGAACAGAATCTACATAGTAGGGCTAATAAAAAAAAGGGGTCTATTAATAATAATCAAAAATTGCGATCAACTCCACTAGAAGTATAATCTATCTCTCAAAATATGATAAAAGATAGGATCAATCATCTAATAAGCTAGTCATTGCAGTATTTTTCTTCTTAGGCACATTCTCTTAACTGGATATGCTGAGTATCACAAAAACACCCATCTTTATTTGAGAGAAAAAAATTAAGAATATAATATTTACTTGATGGAAATGAATAAAAAGAAATCTGACTTCGTTTTGGTTTCCTCCTTAACTTTTATCACTTTTTAGCCTTATGCTAGAGAAGTAACAAGCTCCAAATCTGCCTGTTGAAGTTCCCAACTTACAGATGTTGAGATCTTAGAAGAGGATCCTTACCAAAATATCAAGTTTGTTCATTTTACGAATGTCATCAGAGACATAAATCAAAATCAGGGTTTTCTGAAAGGCTTCTGTCTCTATAGTACAGGGAACCAAAATCCCAGATTTATACCCCTCTGTGTGTAGATCTGTTAAAATGTGGCTAAACCCCAACTATTTTGTAGAATCCTCATTAAAAACATATTAAAAAAAGAAATTAAATGTGTTAAGATACTAATTTTACATCCATGATGGGCAAGAGTCACATAAAGGCACTCAAATTTCTGCCTGATTAAGCAGTCTAGAAGATAAACATGGTCATAACGGTAATCATTTATGCTATATAAATGTGCTATTAAAACTATGTATTATAATTTCTTCTTTGAAATTAAAACTAACAAGCTAATTAAAGTAACCTACATCTTTGCTGGACCCAATCATTAGGGTATTCTATGATGTTGTCAATTTGTGTGTCAGTGGTTTTGCTGACCCCAAACCTTTGAGCTTCCTTTAAACAGAAGCCTAACAATTTACACTGATCAGAAGTGGCATATGAAGACAAGGTGAAGGAATTGGTTTTGTTCAGCCTGAAGAAGAGAAGGCTCAGGGATGAAGGTGCTCTCTTTACAAGGATGCACAGTGACAGGACAACTGGCAGTGGGTGTAAGTTGCTTCAGTGGAAATTTTGCTGGGATACAGGCAAATAATTTTTTTACCACAAAAACAATTAAACATTGGAAAAGGCTGCTGTGGTGGGTTGACCCTGGCTGGACACCAGGTGCCCACCAAAGCTGCTCTATGACTCTCCATCCTCAACCAGACAGGGGAGAGAAAGTATAATGAAAGGCTCATGATTCGAGATAAGGACAGGGAGAGATCACTCACCAGTTACCATCACAGGCAAAACAGACTCGACTCGGAGAAATTAGTTTAGTTTATTACCAATCAAATCAGAGTAGGATAATAAGAAATAAAACCAAATCTTAAAAAACCTTCCCTCCACCCCTCCCTTCTTCCCAGGCTTAACTTTACTCCTGAATTCTCTACTTCCTCCTCCTCCAGCAGCGCAGGGGGACAGGGAATGGGGGTTGTGGTCAGTTCATCACACGTTGTCTCTGCTGTTCCTTCCTCCTCACACTCTTCCCCTGCTCTGTCGTGACATCTGCCCCATGGGAGACAGTCCTCCACAAACTTCTCCAACATGAGTCCCTCCCACAAGCTACAGTTCTTCACGAACTCCCTCCCTCAGGGAGGGGGACAGCCTGCCTCACCATGGTCTTCCCCACAGGCTGCAGGGGAATCTCTGCTCTGGCGCCTGGAGCATCTCTTCCCCCTCCTTCTTCACTGACCTGGAGGTCTGCAGAGTGGTTTCTCTCACATATTCTCACTCCTCTCTCTGGCTGCAGCTTGTTGTGCAGGGTATTTTTTTCCCTTCTTAAATCTGTTATCCCAGAGGTGCTACCACCATCACTGATGGGTTTGGCCTTGGCCAGCGGTGGGTCCATCTTGGAGCCAGCTGGTATTGGCTCTGTCAGACATGAGGGAAGCTTCTAGCAGCTTCTCACAGAAGCCACCCCTGTAGCCCCCCCGCTACCAGAACCTTGCCATGCAACCCAAATACAGCTGCCCAGAGAAGTGCTAGAATTTCCATCACTGCAAATATTCAGGCCTTGACCAGCAGGACCCTAGATAACCTAATCTAAGGCACCGCTTTCAATATCAGGTAGGACTGGATGATTTTCAGAGGTCCCTCCCAATCTAGAATTTTCTATGGCATCTATCAGCACTCTGAAGGAGTAAAACTTAATGCTTAGAAAATCAAGAAGCAAATACTGTTCTTATTTATAAACAGGCAAATAAGACACTTCTGAGCACCAAACAGCAACTTTCCATTTCCATGTTTATTTGGAGACATAGTGTCTAGTAAGACTAGAGAAAGACTAAGAAAAAAGTCATCAAATGGAAATAATTAAGTAAAGTCAAGAGGGATGGCAAAAGCTGCATTTTTCAACTACTCTGCAGAGGTCTTGAATTAGAGGAATTTATGTATCTGTTGAGGGAGAGAAAAAAGAAAAAAAAAAAAGGAGACAGAACAGGGAGGAGAGAGAACATGGTGGGGAGTGGGGAGGAAACATAGACTCTGAATTGTCTTTCACCTATCTGACAAATGAAGAGACACAGCTGTCAACTGTGTTGCCAGATCATGAACAAATTGCTGGGACCGAGAAAATTTGGAAAGTATTTTATTTATGCCAACTTTGCTACTTATTTGCAGAAGGACAGTTATTGCCAATGTGACATCCTTGAGGGCTTTCACAAGGTTCTTGTGGGGAAAAATATCTTCACATATATTTATCCTATTTATAATTGGCAATAGGTACCTGCTCCTGCCTGGATAAAAGAGCCAAGGTGATATAAATGACTCCACTTTAATTTCTGATTTCAAAGGCAAACTCTGGTTTTTTGGGTTTTTGGGGGGTTTTGGGGGTTTTTTTTGACAAGGAACATGACCTCAGCTTTCAAAGTGACCAATGCATGTGGATGCCTGTGTTCTGACTATCCTAGAGACATCTTAAATTGAGCAAAAACCTTTAAACACCTTTTTAAGAATTCAGGCCTAGAAATTTATGAACTTATGAAAATGAATTTATATCTTCAGTGTAATGTATCATCAGTTACACTAATATTATTGTGTAGATGTCTAGTATGTATGCACACAATCTATTTATTTATACTCAGGAAATTTATTTTGCTGTTTTTACCCACTGACATTTTGGGATCACATGCTATATTGAAATCAGAAGACACAAATGGATGCATACGTAGTAGTGCCCATGTGCTCCACTTCTGAGGAGTGCAGTGCTGTCTCTGCAGACACTTTTTCCCAATTGAGACGAAACAGAGGACACCACACACACGCATTCCTAGTGTGTCCCAGTTTCAGCTGGGATAGAGTTAATTTTCTTTCTAGTAGCTGGTATAGTGTTATATTTTGGGTTCAGTATGAGAATAATGTTGATAACACACTGATGTTTTCAATTGTTGCTAAGTAGTGCCTATACCAAATCAAGGATTTTTCAGCTTCTCATGCCCAGCCAGCGAGAAGGCTGGAGGGGCACAAGAAGTTGGGAGGGGACACA
>JAOBAS010000029.1:14675657-14686195 GCA_025311575.1 Elanoides forficatus
GGAGGAAGTGAGTGAGCGGCTGCGTGGTGCTTAGTTGCTGGCTGGGGTTAAACCACAACAGGAGCTATTTAAAGGGAGATAAATCTGCTTGTGTTGTGTTCCTAGGATTTTCTCTGTAAACAGAAAGTCTCCTAAATTATAAAGGCCTATATTCTAACATACATTAAAAGCCAGAGAAGAAATCTGACTGCTCAGTATGGAGGAAAGAGCCCTTAGCTGCAAGTGCACAAGCATAGCTTGCTTGTGAAGCTGATCAGATGAAGCATTGAACAAGCAAGGATCTTGCAGGAGTCACAAAATTTTTTAATCTATGAGACTGCATTATATGAATTGCTATGGGCTGTTACTCAGGGGGTTTGGTGGGTGCACAGGATTGGGACCTATCCTATGAAGGTAGGAAGTAGCCTAAGAAACACGGGTGTCCATTATTAAGTTGCAGACTGGGGAAAAAAAATAATAAAAATTAGAGAACAAAAGCTTAAGAAAGGAGAAAGGGGAGGAAAAATGGTAATGTTTTCTGACTGAACAACCCAAACTCCACATCTTTCCAGGACGGTGGACACTGAACTCCAACTGAGGCTAAGTATTTGGTGCTAAGTGGAGCAAAACAATTGCTTTGCATGCCTTCCTTAGGCAGTCCCATTTATGTACATCATTATAATGTTTGTCCTTCTTGCAGGAGCATGATATTAGTAACTCATGTTCACCTGATAATTGTGCCTTTTTCTCCAAAATTGACTCCCAGTCATTCTCCAGCCTGTATTATTGCAGGTAATTGTTGCAAAGTTTTCTACCTTACACTGTCTTTATTGTACTGTGCACTGCTTGGTCCCTTTCTCTATTTCAGCAAAGTCACTCTGAATCTGAATAGTATTCTCCATTGTGTTTGAAGGATCCCTAGTTACATGTCATCTCCAAATTTGATAAGTATATTCCCAAGTCACTAACAAGAATTGCAAGGCATATTGAGATCTGCTGAACCTTATTCCATGCATCCCTCCATTTTGACAGCAGACCTCAATGATTATCTCATTCTGGAGTTTCAAATACTTTTGCACAGGGCTTATGCTTTTTCCTGTTTGATTATGTTTCCCTATTTTGCATATAAGAATGTCATCTGAGACAATGCCAAAAACCTTAGCAGGTTTCTGACATCTATTTCTTCTCCCCTTTCCAATGAGTTGTGATTCTGTCTTAGAAGGAAATTAAGTAGGTTTCAAGTGACTTTTTTCTTGATAATGACTATTATTCTTCGCTTCTCTTCCGGATGTTAACAAATATTTTGTTGAACCATGAATTTCAGTATATTTCTGGGAAAGATAGGTCAATCAGTTTAACCTTTATGCCTTAACTCATTCTTCTCCTCCTTTATGAAAAATAGCTACTTTTTTCCTTTTTTTGTCTTCCGCTTTTTTTAGTGGAAGAATTGCCTGTACAATCTGTTCCTATTTTTGAAATAATTATTTCAAGTTTTAAGTGGTTATCTCAAAGTTGCCAGTACTTTACTGTACCCTAAAGGATTTTTCTAAGAAGAAATATTTATTTTATAATTAACATTATAGGTCTAGGTGATGATAGAAGTAGCATGAAATTATCTAAAGTATTTTTTAAAACTTAGTCTTAAAAGGATTATTTTTATTTTTGCAAGCATGGTGAATCACTGATTTTTAAAACATCTTTTTTTTTTTTTTTTTTTTCAAATGAGTTGTTCTCTGTTAAAGATTCACAGAAGAGGTAACAGGATACAAGTATCAAGACTGTAAGTGCTTTGTTTCCTTTGATTGAAGTTTGGTGACTTGTAGAAATGAGCTCATGACCCCATCACCGTTTTTAACTTTGGTATAGCCATATCATAACTTCATCAACACAGCTCGTGCATTTTACAGCTCTCAGGAAGGCCAGAAGGAGAGCAGTCTTAAGAAGGGTAGTGGTTGTTCAGTTTAAGGTGCTACTTTGAGGAAGGTTGAAACAAAATAGATGCAGATAGATGCTGCTGCTGTCCATGCTGTGCTGTGTTTCTGTCTGTCTTGTAAACATGGCTTGGTGACTTTGCAAATACTGAGAATCTAGGAAAGAAAAGATCCCACCTTAGAGTGGGCCACAATCATAGCAAAATGTGGAATAACTGTGACAGGCCTTTATGAGTTAGTCCTCATTAAAACCAGGCAACTGTGAGGATACACTTAAAGCAATTGGCACCAGTTACAAGCTAGTATAAAGAAATGCTTAGGAAAGACAATAGTTGGTTAGTTTCATGTTTTCCGCTTAGCTGATCATGAAAATATACACCCTAGGACATTTAGAGAACTGACTGAAGCAATCTCAAAACTAATAACAGTTATCATAAGTAGCTTGTGAAAACCAGAATATTTTGTATCTCAAATGTCTGTGTCATGAGATGTATCTGTAGATAATGCAGAAAAGAAATTTTCTGTATGAAGGATCTAAATATTTTATCCCACCATCACAAGGAAACCTTGCAGAAGGGGGTGATTTGTATGCTCAGACTACTGAAACGTGTCCTAGCTTTTAAACTGTTGACCCTGACGTCTGGATCAGTCCCTGCAGGGTTGTGGAGCTCTATGGAATTGCACCTGGAGACAAAGATCCACTCAGATATATTCTTATTATAAGTAATCTGAAATGCTTCTAAGGACTGGAGACCTTTGAATGAGATGATGATAAAATCTTTCTCCTACAATCTGGGATTCAAAGAGTTCTCCATCTTGCAAGACAGAAGAAAAAAGAATCTCATTAAGTAAACACCAAATTTTATTAGCTTAATATAATGTTATGTACCTTCTCCAGTCATGGATCTCCATAATTAAAACATCTTTTTCAAAGTGACTGATACATTCAGTTTATTTTTGTCCTCAATCTCTCCATCTGCAAAATGTTTTTTTGATTTAACCTTCTGTACACCCATCTGCCTTTATATGATTATTCCAACTGAAAAATTCAATTCTCTGAGCTGTCCATAAATAAATATTTTGTTGGGTGTATTTTGCAGATGCCACAAGCTACTGAACAACAGAGACTAATCTTGTAGCTGTAATAATTCCATCTTCAACTATCTTGCAATTAATTTGTTCACTTTTAACTACTGGAAGGAATTCCCCAAGCTTTGCAATTTAAAACTAAACACGCATTAAATTATATTTTTCAACCATGTATTCTGCCACACTGTTTTCTTACAGTTCTTGAGCTTGCTTAGTTTGTTGGTGATCTGACCTTGCCACTTCAAGTTCATGTCCAAAATGTAGTAATTCCCACAGTATCCTGTCTTCCCCCCACCTCTGAATCCTGCTAGTTACATCGGAGATTCCCAGTCCTGTGAATAATGAATGAATAATTTAAGACTCAATTTCTTAATCTGTTGCATTCATTCATTTTACAATGATTTTGATGAGAAATGAAGGCACTAACCATCTTGCAGGAATGAACATATCAGCTGTGATTTTTTTAAAGACTGGTTCTCAGAAAAAAAACCTAGATAGATTTCGAAGTAATAATGGAACATGAGAGCCATGGGCATATAGATATTAATTAAAACCCCTTTCTTCCAAACCCCAGCAGATTAAGCCTGTAGTTACAGTTTAACACAAAACCCAGTGAGTTTCACGTAGTAATAAATTTCATTTTCACCATCTGAACAGTAAAAGACTAAGGTATGCAAGGACAGCATCTGCCATGTAAACAATTTTCCACTAATTTCCAATCCTTGAGGAAATGAATATGTTACAATCAACATTTTAAAATTCTCCTATATATCTTAGAATTCTCTAGCTTTATTCAAAACAATCACCTGTATAATATCTTCCAATACAGAGGCACTTCTTTGTTCTGCTGTCTTGATCATTAAGGGAATTTTTAACAGAAATCATAGGATTTTTTAATAAATCATTAACAATATTTCAAGGATAAAATCTCTTAGAAGTTCTTGTTTTAATTCTGTTCTTTGGAGTTTCACAGAAAATCTAAGAGAGGCCAATTTACAGCAGTTAATATGCATAAATGAGGGAGGTAAGACTCATTGGAATCTAACATTTTTTAGTTCTTTAATTAAAACAGTGTCTGTATGTTAACAAAGAATTTATTTTACTTCCTACCTTTGTCTATGCAGGCCTGAATTTAGCTAAGAAAAAAGTTAGAGAGCGCAAAAGCATTGTGGTGGAAGAAAATAAACAAACAACATAAATTTGAAACATAAATGAGTGGGCAATTCTATCCTGGCAGATACAGAAATAGCAAGTCCAGTTTCTTGTAGCTTATAAATGCAAACTTATTTCTGAAAAAGTAATATGGTGTATGAAATCCCCTCATGTACACACAAATAATGCAAATCTAATAGTCAATATATTACACACTCTCTTCATGTATTTGAAAGGTGAAAAAGAATGAGGATCAGCAGTTACTTATTTAAAAACCTTGCCAATAGCAAATATTTGAAGAAGCTATCAATAAGACAAAAATAAGCAGCCATGGTTCCATGAAAGCAACCTATTGCTTTCCCATGTAACAGCATTTAATCACACTAGCACTAAGTAGGAGAGCCAAAGAGCAAGTGGCACTGCAGAGAGAAGGGGAGAGGTTTCCACTTCCAGCCCTACAGGGGAAAAAAATCCCCAATCATTTTCCATTTTAAGTGCTAAGAGCTGGAGGAGGGACTGGTGCATAATTCTGGCTGATGGGACTGAATCTCTGCTAGGAGACAATTCAAGGAAAAAAAGGCTTTAGAGTATCCAAATAATTCTTCTCCCCAACAGATTTCATGTTTGGTGTTGATTTTGTTAATGTCTTTCATTTATTTGTCACGAGGGCCAGCAGATCTCAAACATTCCTTACTTTGGTGTACAAACTATATAATCAGCAATGATTGTAGAGACTGAATCAAGTGCTGAGTGTACTTACACAATAGAACTTGTGTGGTTGCATTTTATTAGTTAGAGGAGGCTTTCTTGCCTGGAGTACTAACTTTCAGAAAAAGAAGGACAACAAGCATAAAGTGAACGTAGAGCTGAAGACAGTTGTTGACAATAAAACTGCACTCTGGCACAGAAAATTAAAGAGAGCACTGAGACCCCTCTCACACAGGGCAATGAGGACAACAACCCGGTATTTATCAATACTGTCGGTGTGATTTCACTGATGCATAATCGTGTGAGTGTCTTTAGCTCTCCTGAGCCTGACTTGGATTTAGAAAATATGTGCAGTATATTAATCTTCTTAAGGAGACTGTGGTTTCTGTCTCCAGTCATATTCTGGGTGTACTGCGCTTCCAAGTATCCCAAAATCTTCGTCACATTTATTTATCTTTGCCTTCCTCAAAATGTCCCTTTTGCTAAAGGTAAACATTATCCAAAAGTAGTAGGTCATTCTTTGCAATAAAAAGGAAACCTTCCTGATGAGTAAGAAGAGAGCATTTAGCAACTGATACTAGAATTAAGTAGAATCACTTAAGCAAGAAAAATATAATGACTATGCTTTTCCTGTCCACTGGAGTAAAGAATTGTCCCTACTTGGCTGAAAAGCCTCAGAGACTTTTCCATTATCTGCTTCCCTCCAGGCCTCTTCTATGAGCAACAGTTAGGCAAGCAACATGATCTTTATCCAACTCATACGTGAAGCAGATTTTTATCTGCTAGAGCAGTCATTTGCAGTCTCTTAGTCAGGGACTTTTGGATAGACATGAAGTACTATGTGGTCTGCTGAAGGTAACTAAGAAAACAAGGCCTGTTGTGTGACTGTTCATTCAACTCCTGCTTAGATTTTGGCTAACCCAGCTCATGCTAAGGCCTGATGTATGCTGGGAGCAGGGCCATTATGTCAAAGCAGAGCACCAGGTAGGCAGCACAGGTGGCCAGAAAGGGCTAAAGGGCTGTTATGCAGCCATGATCACTTGCAAATTGCTGTCGCCCGCAGCCATCATCTTTTGTCTTGCAGTTTCCTCAGAATCCACCAACTTACGGAAATGGTATGTATAGATGAAACCTCCAAACTGGAAGGTATGAAACGTCAGCTTACCAAAAAAGCTTTTGAAGTGGATCCAACAGCAGCTGGACTGCTGAGGATTTCGTGCTGCCCAGTGTGATAGAGGGGATGCCCACACCACGACGGAGGAGGAAGGATGAGCACTCTCACCATCGGCTAAGTAACTGATTCTTTTCTTTTGCTCATAGGAGTAGGATATTAAGAGTCTTGGGTTATAAGTTATGAAATCTTATGACTTGAATTGTGAATAAGTAAATTAAAGTGATAGACTAGTCTGGGCAAAAGGGGATTGAGCTCCTGTTTGTCATGTTTGTTTATTATATTTCTTAATGAGCTCATGAAATAAAGTTTAAACCAAAGAGTACATTCTCCTGTAAATTTGAGAGATCTGAATGGACCTTGACACGCTGTCAGATTTAAATTCCTTATATAGGGTTCCTTACAGGCACTGCAAAAAAATTTGGAACCTATAAACTGAAAAAAGCTTGAAAGCTGCTGCTCTAAGATGTCCTCTTCCTCCAAGCAGCAGATCTTGAACTTTGTCAAACAAAGTTCTGTGGTTTTCTTGTCACAGTGATTTACCTCACTGTTTAGAGAGAGCAAACATTCATCATTACACAAGTTCATATAATTAACCTAATACACATGCGATTTTCTAAACAAGCCTTCCAAAAAATTAAAAGGCTTCTAACCTAATCCTGGCATTTGTGTCCAGATAAGATCCATTCACTTGATGACCTTTCCTTAAAATATAAGAAAGGCATTCTTACTAGTACCACAAGCCCAGTGACTTAGCTCCTTCCTGCATATAAAAAAAATGCTGTTTAGTTTGTATGCGTATTTGTACACCTGATAACCTACAGTTCTCCATAACTGTTTTGAAACATCACTTTAGGGAAAAAAATTTGGTTTATGAACACATGGTCCTTATTTACTCATTGGACTTAACTAGTACCTTTGTCACTACAATAGTCACACTAGATCACTGCTAAAAATGCCTCGGATTTCAAGTGGCATAATTAATGTTTCTAGTTTAGGGAATCGGGTTCTGAGAACACAAGGAGTTTGAGCATTGCAGCTAGTTTCCAGAGCTCAGTGTGGCTTTTCCAGCTTTTAGATATTCAGAAAAGACATTTCTTGTTAAGAGAAAAAAACATATTTGATTCATTTACAAAAAATTCCTCATGAATTTTGCCCGCTTTGCAAAGGAAAACATCAGCAACACCCACAAAGAATATAAACAACAAAGACTTTGCAAAAGTGAAACCAACATGACTTATAACTTCTGCTAGGATGTTAAACATCAAAACCAGATTCAGATCAACAAAGAGATTTCTTTCAGGTTGATCATCACAATTTCCTTGAAAATTCCCAGATCTGCCCTTCCCATTCCATTTCTACAACCAAAATCCTCAGAATGATTCTTGACATTTTGACAAAGATAATATTTTCCTTTCTAGCACTGTTACAAATCTGCACTCAAAATATTCATTGCACAAAATTATTTTACTTTTAACATTCTTCATGGCCTGCTAAAATCCGTCACCTATTACACATCATCAAGCCGGCATCTCTCTCTCTGTTGCTCTTTTACCAATTCTCCAACAAGCCTTTCACTAACTTGGAATATGACATCCTGAGAGAATCTATGTCTTGCTCTTTTTCATGCAGCTAATCTCTATGCTACATTATTTTTAAAAAGAAAACAGAAAATGTTCAACTGAAAAAAAGAGAATATTTATGTGGTACAGTATTACTTTGTACTGCTTGGAGAAATGTCATTGTCAGAAGATCATCCTGTGAAAGTGCAGGCTTTTTTTGGTAAAACATAGTCTTTTCTCTTTGCTAAGACTATGCCTGATATGCTTACCTAAAATAAAGCATTTGAAAGCAGTAGCATGCCATGCTTCAAAAAGCTTAAGCCAAACTTTGAAACTGTTTGGGAGAAGAAATTTGTGAAAGGATGTTTATTTCTATCATCCAGTTTTTCCACATTCTTCTCAGTATTAACTACTTGAACGGTTAAATAAATGAGGCACTGCCAGTAATGGACATGCTGTTATAGCCAATAAAAAGAACGCAAAATCTGTACTTGTACCTAATTCTAACATATATGCTCAAAGCAGAAAAGACACCAAATTTTGCAGCAACAAAGTGGTACCACTGTAGTGTCCATTTCTCCTTAAAAATTGATAGGTAGTATAGATTTCAGACCAAAGAATTGTCTCCAATTAATTACTTTCCAGAAAAAAATTACAATATTGAACTTGCCTTAACTCATCCCTTAAATGTTTCCTCATACATATATTTTAAAGCAGGAAGGAAAGGAATTTCTATAACAAGGATAACAATATGCTCACATATTTTTATTGACCTAGCTTCTTATTTTACAGTTGCTAGAATGAAAAATAACTGTACTTTCAAAGGTTTAGCCAAAATGATACATTCAATTACACGTAAAGTATGTATTTCATTCATTCCCGACAAAATTTGCAGGGATGCCTTGTTAAAAAAGGCCTACCGGTATTTTGAGTAAGCTAATTAGTCTCTCTGAGCACAAAGCACTGTAATATTAATGCTTTTTCTAGTTCAATTTAAGATGTCCCAAGTAATAAGACTTTCCCCATTTCTCCTTGAGAGTTTATTCTAACAAGTCTTGCTGCTGCAACATCATGCTTTGCAATCAACCTATACTCTAACTTTCTAAATTATGCAAATTTGTATTTGCTCAGTTAATGCGTGGTTACAGAAAGTACAGACACTTATTTGCATTTCAGAGCTAATAAAAAATAATGAAGTTCCAATTTTAATTAATTTAACGTAGTCCCCATGGTAATCCCAAAGGAAATAAGAGGAGAAACAGAGGGCTTTGTTCTTATTAAAAATAGATAATGTTAGATAGATAGATAGACAGACAGATAGATAGATGATGTATCACTCACAAGAGAAAATTGGAAGCCACTACTATAGTGACTATACCATTAAAGGCAAAGGTTTCAAATGTGAGATAAACTGCTGTGAGAAAAGCAGATGCATTGTCAATATATCTTCAAAAGCCTTCTTAGCAGTTTTTCCATCAGTGTTTCACACTGTCCTACTTGGATCGATTTCCCCCACCTGCAGAACTCTCTTGCTGATAGATTTCATTACTTAAATTCAACAAAGGGGTAACAATTTGTCTATTTGGAGCAGATGGATTTACCAGCATGTATATTTTCATCATGACAGTAAATAGAAAGACTGAAAAGGCAGGTGCTAGGCACGTATTGGTTTTGCATAATGAAATTTTGCTTTATTTTTCTGAATACTTTGGAAAATGAATATAATTATTCTCAAGTCCAACAAAAGAGCTGGAATAAACCTACCTACTCAGAACTAATTGGTATTCAAGTTTATAATTACTGGCTTTGTCAAATAGATCTATTCTTATTATTTTGCTTTATTAGTACTGTCACTCCTTTTAAATTTTACACTGTGTTTAAATCAACCTGTCTTTAGTAATTTACGAGTTACACAATTACACAGGTAGCAATTAGAGTAGCTTGGGCATCAAATGCAACTCTTGATAGAACTGTGGATCTGTACATTCAGTTCATTAGGTGATTATCATTGTTAGCGTAATGACAAACAGACATATTATTTAAGGGATTTCTTTTCTATATAATGATTGCTACTTTTAAAAGTGTATTTAAAATAAAGAGCTATACTCATTTATGTCTTCTTTAATAATAGAAATACCTGAATGGAAAAAATAGCTCAGTTCAGTTAAGTCACTTATAAGTCTGACAAATTTTTTGATCTTCATATGGATTATTTAGACAATATATATTCGGTTGCATACACAGCTCATATATTTTCCTCCACTACATGATTATGTGGGATTGTATTTTTTCAATGTGAAATCTAGTTGACTGCCTAAAAGCATACGTACAAACAGGGACTTTCAAGTTCTTGTCTTCCATAAATATTTCTGTAACCTCTGGTGCAGCATACATTAGTGTATAGCAGACATGTATGACCAAGAAAAAACCCCATACTTGACTTCTTTCAAGACAGTGAAAGCCAAGAGCTCTCAGCTCTGCCCTCCTGCTGCCTCAGTTTCCCCATTAAAGCTGCCAGAGGAAACATCCCTTGCCTATGACAATGGACACAATGCGCACAGGTTACTCCCATGTTAAAGCATCATTAAATGCTGCATCATTAAAGTGGCACACAGTCCACTCTGCCTGGTTGTTAGTAAGCTGTGTACTTGTGGAAGGAAGAGCATAGCTATAAAATATTTTTTTTAAAAAAGCATGCTGCCAAAACAGAGCTTATTAATGGGTGTGAAGAGTTTTCCACACTCATTTGAGGTAGGATCCATACATTCCTGAGGCTGCATTCAACCTCAGGAACAGCCTTAACCAGAAACTGTAGGCAACCAGAAACATGTCCAGAGATACACTGAGATGTACCTCTTCTTCCCCTCCTGCTTGTTGTTCTCTTGAGGAGTAGTTTTTTTCCTTGGCCTTCACAAAAAGCAACCTCATACGGGATCGAATGTGTAT
>JAOBAS010000029.1:14695657-14709368 GCA_025311575.1 Elanoides forficatus
CCCCATCCCGCTGGGGGGGGGGGGGGGAAGTGAGTGAGCGGCTGCATGGTGCTTAGTTGCTGGCTGGGGTTAAACCACGACATTATACACCCCTGAAATGGGCCCTGACCCTGCCAAGGCAGCACCTGACTGAGGTCAGCAAGGTTGTATGTTGTACGAATATGCTGACACATATTCTTTATAGGTCGGTCCTTTACCTAGGCTAAGCTTTTGGATAAATATTACAAGATTTAATGTCATTTAAAAAGGTGGTTGGTAAATTTAAAAAAATTATTTAACTCAAAAAGAACATAAAGACACATTGCAGTGATCTAGGCAGTTCTCTTCAGCAATATTCATTACTCTTATGTTATTGATTTTGTTGATGTTGCACCTGGGATGAATTTGGCTACTTCTTCCTAAAAAAACCATTTGAAGTCTTATTGATAGTAATCAAGTGAGCATCTCATTATATTATCCCCTAGTTCCTCAACAATAGGAGGGAATAACCACCAGGGAAGGAGGAAAAGGCTAATCCATAAATTTCTCATTAGCCGAAAGAGAGAGAAACATTCAGTTGAATAATTGAATATGTTTAGCATCACAGCCTGCAGTTAATCATGTTTACTTACCCTTACTTTTCCAGTATTCACAGAATGATACTGCGTGGGCTTTAGCACAACATTAACAGCTATCAATATGCAAACTGACTGTTCAAAAGTTCATCCAAAGATGCACATTTTTAAAGCAATGAGAGAATACCTGTATTTAGGTATAAATAAAACAATTAACTTTGCATATAGCACCATTATTCTAATTAAGGATCAATAATAAGCAAAACTTAGAAATAAAGCTGGAGTGAATGATTCACAACAAATAATTTACCCAATTAATTTGCTCTAATTTTCTGCTTCGGAGTTTCTTTATTTTTTTTTTAATCACTCAATGATTTGAAAGTTTTTTGTTTACACAGACTATTAGATTTACCAAAATGCAAAATCTGTCCTTTATTTCTACTGTTTTATAAACTATTCAGAATACAAAAGAAAGCCCTTGATAAGACAAATCCAGCACATCATTGCAAATCACTTGTGAGATGAGAACAGCTTGGAAACAGAAGAGCCAAGGGTGATTATAGCATCATAAGATTTTAGAAAACTTTTCTGTATATCTCACCTTAATCTTCCTTGCTGCCAGTTATGACAATCTACTCTTGTCCTTCTCACCATGCGTGGGGAGAACAGGTTGTTTTCTTGTTCTTCACAGAAGAGCTAATTTCAAAACAGAATTTCTCTTTTCAGTCCTGAAGCTGACTCAAGCTTGCCTTGCAGCCATTGTTTTCTAGGTTTTCTGGTTTTGTAAACTTTGTCATTGATCTTTTATTGACTAACCTACGTCTGTTTGGAAAGGCATTTCCCACACTAGCATGTGTATTCTATGCTGGGAGGAGTATATAATGTTCTTGCTTTCTATATCCCACTCTGGCATTTGTTTGCCTTGCCTCATTAGTACAGTGCTGATTTGCATTCATTTCACGATATAGCATGGAGAACTGGTACTGAGTCTGTTTCTCAAGCTGTATTTATGCATTAGCACTTGTCCCTAACTGAAACCTACTGAATTAAGTCCATATCTCCTATATGTCAAGATCAACTGAAATTCTAATCCCATCTGCCAAGTTTCTTGCTCTCTCATCCACCTGATGGCATAAGCAAATTTTAGTAATCAAATTTTCACCTAAAATTAACAAAATATATTGAATACTCCTAGATCCAAAAGAAACATACATGCAGCTGCATTCAATACATTCTTTCAGTTTCACATGTGCATGAACGAGAAGTCATTCGCACTCTTGATTTCCTCCCCTCCCCCTGCCCTTGGTTCCTATTTTGTCTTATACTGGACTGCTATCCTGTCATAAAGTATCCTTTGCAAGAACTGGAGCTTTGTTAACACAATGGAAAGGTTCAGGTAAATTATGTGATTAGATTTGTTTTTCTTGTACTGTTTCTGACAATTTCCCAGCAGAAAAATAAAAGTGAAATTTAAATTGTGAACATACAGAAAGGCGATTGTTGAAATACCAGTTGCAAACTTAGAATTTCTTCGGCATTTTCATTTGGCAAACAGCCTCATACTGCTTTCTAAATACTCCAGTTTCCATTATACAAGAGAACAACTTTTCTAGGACACAACTCGCCTTGCAAGTGAGATAACTTGGGAAAAACATCCTTATAAGAGTTCTAAGCAAACAAAGTATATGGCAGTCAATTCTATTTAACCGCTTCACCAAACTGCACCTCACATACTAAGGTAATTCAAATTGCTTCACCTTTCCCTTTGAATATTGTATATGACCTCACTAAAGCACTGGTTTTTATTGCCTTAAAATTCCAACTCCATTCCTAGCAGCAAGAGGATCATAAGTAGCCAATACTACAGATGTACTGATAATGAGTATACTTATAATAATCTATACCACAGACAGATGTGAGCATGCTTTGCACAATCTCTGAGCCAAAACACCAAGTATGTTCTCACAATGGCACAGGGTTAAGAGCAAGCCAGTCAGAATAGTGCTGGCAATATGATCCATTTTCCCAAAACTGAAACAAGCTAGTTGCTGGCTGAGACCAAGACACAGGATAACAATACACCCAACAAGCATAAATACAGCAAGCAATGCATGGTCCTCTGCGTCTTTGAAAGGAGGCTTCACACTCCATCACTCTCATGTATAAAAAAGGTTATTGTTTAATTTCAATTTAATAAACTGTTAATGTGTTGACAACTGGTGGCCCTTACAATACATTAGGCAGTTGGGTTAATTCATTAAGGTTTTTTCTAATAGGTTTGTACCAAAATGGTGTCATTGGCATGATCTAAGTAGCTGGTGATGATCTTGCATGAGACCTACTGTATCAGTCTTTCACAGAAACATAACTATATGGCATCACAGCTGGTGACATGCTTTTTTACAGAAAACCCAAGACATTCAGGTCTTTTGAACAGTGTGTGCAACACAGAGTATCTGCAGATCTAGATCATAGATATTTTCAGTTAATTTGGTGAGTATCAAGCATTATTGAGACTAGTAACTAGCATGGTGGGTACACTAGAAACTGTGCATTTAGTTTGACCTATTTTTCATACATAATTGGTGAAAACAACATTCATTTTCATCACCATGCAAACCAGATTTAGTTCTACCTATGTTCTGAATTCTAACCAGAAATCCTCATCACAGATTGTGTGCCTTCAGAACTGTGTTTCAAAACAGGAAAAACTTCTGATGGTATAAATTAAAACTAAGCAAAGCCAAGATTCCGGTACTGGCAACTAATTGCTGTATGATCAAGGCTGAATCAAACCATACCTTCTTTGAGATTTTTTTTCTTCTTAACTTTCAGTTTAGCTTTTGCTCTGGAAGCAACAAGTATATGCCAAATTTCCACTTCTTTTGATATGTTATTGAAACAGGCTTTTTGTGAGGCAAGGGAAAAAAAAAAAACAACAACCAAAAAAAACCAACTAGAAATGTATTACCTTAAATATTTTTTTAAATAGCCCTTCAATATTTTTCCTAAAGAGTTGAGTTATTTGCTGAAGACAATCTGTTCACAAGAAAAGAGACCCAAAATGTGCCTCCTGCATCAGCAGGCTCCCTGCTCTGCTATTTTAGTGGTTTTACCCTTTCCATATAATCCCACTTATCAAGTTATCAAACACTATCTTAAGAAGTGTCAGCTTTCTTACCTCCTCCAATATCCCCACATCCACCCAGTTCTATTGGAAAGATATTGCAAAGATTATCCCTTCGTTCTTGTCAGGACTGAACAGATCAGGCTCTTCATGTCTCTTTGGGTAAGAGAAGCTCACTGCTTCACTGATCAGCCCACTGTCTCTTCCCTGAGTGCAGGCCAGTTTGAAAGCTAGTCTTGAGCAAAGCTGACCAGAGGTAGACACAACGGTCTACATAACTTCTTACCAGTGTCTTGAAGAAGGGCAGCAGTTGTAGTTCTAATACATCTAACGTCCCTCCTGATTACATGTGCTTCTTTTCTGGCCTCCTTAGCTATTCTAAAAGAGAAAATGAAGGAAGAATTTTTTTAGAGGTTGCTTCTATGTGGTAAGATGGCCTAGAAAATGCTGGTATATCTAAAAATCTTGGTTTACCCTGCTGCATGAGGAAGAATTACTATTTTAGTTGGCCGCATATGCAGATGGAAACTTTCAGAATAGTTGGGAAATTCATGCACATGTGCTAAACCATTGGCCCACATTTCTGCTGTGCAGTAGGTCACCAGAACATTGACCACAAATGTAAGTTTCACAGATACATGAAGTACTTTGCATGGGATGCATTTGTCCATCATGCTGAAGTGACTTCATTACATCTATGTTCTGGACTGTTTTTCAAAGCTGGTCTGGCAGTATGAGAGATGTAAATGAGGTAGCAGGCACCAATGCAATAGCATTTATCTAGTATTACAGAATAATTGCTTTTAAGACTATCAGCGTTGGTTAGTTTACATTCCAGTGATTTTTAAGAAGTTCACTGCTTTGAATCCTAAAGTTGGTAAAGCTCCATATTTATTTTCCATAAATACAGAAACAGGTTGTCCTAGAGACTGTAATTTTCTTACAGTCTGGCTTTCCACTGTAGTCTGAGCTACAGTGTAATATCCCTGAAAAGAAAGCAAGCCTTTAGAGATCACAAACAACCAATTTCACAGTACAAGCAATCGTAAATAGAGCTAAATTCCCTTTAGTAATAAACTATTCATCTTTGTGCTTCATTGAGTTCAACGAAAAGCATTTTTCAGAGTTTAAGCAATTAAGTTTACATTTTATTTTCTCCTCTGGAAAGGAAGTTATCACAAAAGCATGGGATTAAGAAGCCACTGTGCTATTGGAGGTATTCTCTGCATATGAAATTTCAATTTAGCAAAGCATGTAAAACCCTAAAGGCAGTTAAGGCCCAGTATGCTAAAACCATTTTGTTTTCACAATGTATTTATTTTGTATCATCACTGACCCAGTTGATTAGCTGCTGAATTAGGATAACTGAGCATTAGATTCAGCTCACAAAGTCTACCCAGCACCTCCTACTAAACCAAACTGACAATTAAATAGGCAAATTAGCCAAAGTATGTTTTGAAGCAATGTATAGGTAGTAGTTTCCTGAAAGGTGAAGAGGCTGTGTTCACAGCAGAAATACACTGGCTTTAAAGGAGTGCCAGGGATGGGACCGGGCGGTGCTCCATAGACCCCAGGGACAGACGTTCCCACAAAGATGCGTCAAGTACTCCTGGCTTCTCATTGCTGTCTTCCCTCTCTCCCACCCACCTGACCTGCAGACCAAGTCGCCTGCGAGATCACCCTGATGTTATTCCAGCCAGCACATGCTAAAGTACTCGAACAGCTCAAAAAGTCTGTTTTTGCTAAATGAGGCTCATGTTGACCAAAACCAATTAAACAGCATTCACACCAGTAGGTCTGACAGGATTACAGTTTCCTGCAGAGAAAGAAGTAGGTAACTTCTGTACTGGTACACCTCCTTACATGCTTAGTGCAGACACAGCCCTGCCAGAAAGGCTGAAGTCTGCATCATCGTATGAGCCTCAAGTTCACCCCTTCTTTCAGATGAAAATGAGCTATAGTGACAAGAGTCCAGTTTCACTGGCAAAATTACCCCTTTACTTTGCTTTTTATCAGCACAGCTATGCGAGTCAAAATTCACACTCTGCCTGCACAGTCTAATTCCCAGGGAGCACAAATACCACTCCTCCTGTGTCCTATGATTGGGAGCTAAACACAGGAGACAGGTGGGGCTCACAGCAGCGCGTGTTCAATTGCTTTTGTGTCAGTGGGCATATAACAACGTGCACCTCTGAAAGAAACACAAGATGTAAAACCAAGATCCCAGCCACTTACGGATATTGTTAAAGATCCCATGGCTCTCTTTATAAGTGCAAGATAGTTAATCTTGGTGTCTCGGCCAGATTCAGCCTCAGGTAATTATAGTTTGTCAACCCAAACTTCCCATGCAGATCAGACTGGGTCACTGTACAGCTAAGCAGTCCCTTTGTTTCACAGCTTTTCAATAGTGCATGAAATGATCCCTGCGCATGATTTGAATAGCTTTAAAATTTACCTTCAATATAAAAAGAACTGGGCGGAGGCAAACCCATCATTACTACCATCATATAGTTACATCTTAGATTTAGTGACTTTCCTTTTTTACTGGTTCCAGAGCGTTAGGACTGTATTGACAGTCTATCCCACAGACAATGTCTTTGCTTGTGTTGAAAAACAAGTTTTAAATCATGCCTTGCAGAAGCCAGTTAAAATCCCTTCAGAGATCTTTAGTCATTTAATGGTATTTGGTTTCTTTTACGCTATAATAGATGAAATGCAGCTGAACTAGTTGCTTTGCATGGACTTATTTGTCTAATTTTGCCCTCTTTTCAGGTACATGAAAGAGCTGTGGCACAACCACAATTGTTATTTGCTCATGTTATTTGCACATTGCTCTGGCAATAAATTGAACTAGTAGATTTGGGCAGATTTCTCTGTTGCAGTTGGATTTCACTATTCAGGCTGTACAGGTGGTTATCACCTACCTACATTGGTGACTACCCAAACTGGATGAAACATCAGTTTACAAGCAGGAGCAATGACTGGAGAAATTACTGGAGGAAGTGAGCAATATCTGCAGGAAAAGGTGAATGAAGACAAGGTACTGCTACTGTGATATAGATGTAACCCATTGAAAAAACCCTTAACTTTAGAACAAGCCAGAATTTTGGAAACACATAAGGAAGGAACTGGTGAAATATGTGATGTTGGTGTTATAAAATCAGTCATGGGAACCTAGTAGCAATTGAAAGGCAGGTTCTGTTAGTCAGGGAAAGGCCTGTGGAGAAGCAAAGCTCCTGATGAGTTTTTTCCATGAGGAAACATGAAAACTAAAAATTCTGATGCTACAATCCAGGCAAGAAATACAGGAGAGGCTGAACTGGATGAAAAGTAAAGACCTAAATCTCAGCCATGGAAAGGACAGACAGAGGCAAGAGAAATGTGGAAGTCTGAAACAGGCTGGGACAAAAGCCAGTTAGCAGGCAGAATGACAGGCTGAAGGCACCATTTATTTATTCAGACACGTGAGCTTACTGCTGGGACTCTGAGAAGTAGAGACTTCACTGGGGTCAAGAGCTATGAAAGTCCGAAATGGCTGCGAAATCATGCAAAGCAGCTGTGGTACTGCATTTGGTACACCACCACATAGGAAAAGGGAAGCTGAGGTAGGTGTGCACCTGGGGTTTTTAGAAAGATGACCTTCCTTGTGGGAACACTTTAGGAAGACAGATGTCCTGAAATATTTTCAATTTGTTATTGCTGTGCCTTACACGGAAAGAAATTATGTTTGATTTCATACATATATGCTAGATCTAAAATTAGCTCTGTTCTCCAAATGAAGAAGCCAGATTTATTCTTTGTTTAGTGGACACCTTTCAGTTCTTTTTTGTCACACCTGTAGCAAGTAGTTACTCCAGTAGACCCCATGAAAACTCCTCAGCCCACGACCCCCCTTTCTCCATGGTACAGGGGCTTGCCAGCTGCTCATTTCACCATGCAACCAAAGGTCTTACCTCCCTGTTAATGACCTGTCCTTACTGCTCTGGCAAATGCTTACACAGTGGCCAAGGATGAGATGTGGGCAGGGGCCACACACATGCACTGCTGTAGAGCTGCTGTTGCCCAGTGCAGGGAGGCACACTGGTGGACAGATGCCCTGCTTCAGGGTTATCAGCACAGCAGCAAAAGTTTGTCTCTGAACAAAGGGCACATCTGCTTAGCCACGCATCCTCCCTGGTGCCTAATGATACCTCCTTCCCAGTACTGGCAACAAGCATTCACTCATTTGTATTTTGTCAGCTTGTTTAGAAATTACCAGATACCAGACTTCATGTTGGAAATGATCACAAAACAGGCGTTTTCTAATCAACATCTGCTTCTTCCAAATATGCAATTTTAGGACTATCAACACACCTTTAGCTTAAATTGCTAACTTAAAGCTATTTTTAACTTAAAGCTGTTTTCTAAGTGCATTTAACTACACCAGTGTAAAGTCCCATGGGGATATTCTTATAGTGGTTCAGTATTTGCCTTAATCCAAATAAGAAATATGTACCAGGAATTAGCTACACAATGAATAGAGCTGTGGTAGTTCATGGAGTTGCATGGGTCCACATGCAGGGAACTTCATAAAACGTGAGAGGAGCAGTCCTCATGTTCTTCATTGTTGATTCAATCATTGCAGTTTAAATGACTCCTGAAAGTTGATTGAAGAGATCCTCAACAATCACTTGAAAAGAAAAAAACAAGACAACTTTTTAAAAAAAATTTTTTCACTATAGAGGGTGATAAGTATTTTTTTCAAATCTTTTATCATGTTTTAGGAATAAGTAGGAGTGGATGCAGTAACAGATCTTTGGTGGGTGCTAACATATGGAATTACCACAGCCTTTTCTGCCTGTATCACCTTTTAAACCAAATAAATCCATTAGAAGCATTCATAACATTAAATTTCATATTTAAAGACAGAACAGTATTACTCAGATTTTTTATTTAAAAAAAAAAAATCAGTCTGCTTTGCTAAAGAAAGTTTGCATTGCTGCACAATCTGTAATAGGTACATACACATCTTCACATCTTCCCACTTAAATAATTTGCTTCCCATTTTAACAACAACAAAAAAATAAATTCAAGTACTTTAATAAGACGCTAAGGATCAAGTCGAATCACAGGTTTGTTTGCTATACATCCTTTCAATATATGTATGTATGGACATATTTAACAAACATGTACAACTGAGACTCATTTCTTGTTGCTCTTACTCTATGTGGTGTTTTGTTAAATCCAGCACAACCTAGACAATAATCATGTCCGATGTTCCTTTAAACGGCAATGAGGTATTCTGACTTATTGCTTTGGCTTGTCTACTAAAATACTTTTCTTAAATCAAAGTAACCTCTCTACCTCCAAATCAGTGTTAAATTTAGTACAGTAGTTTTACAACTCTTGAAAACAGAAAAACAAGTTAGCTCAGGAGTATTATTTTTTAATGCAGAATCAACAAGCAGATATTATTCAGTCTTCCACTCCATCTTTTCCTTTCTATGTATGACGACAGACGACACATGACACAGAGGGGGACAACCAAACAACAAAAAAATTTAAGAGTGCAGGTAAATATTTGCTGAAAAGTAAAAAAACGAAACAAAAAAGATCTGCAAAAAATTTGTTGGATTTCAGTAAGTATACTCTTTATTCAAGCCAAAACAGTTACTCAAGCCTACAAAGCACTGAAGAAAATGCACATTGCTTATATGGTATTTTTGGATTCAAAAGCTTATAAAGTTTAACAAGCTAGAGATTTTATGCAAGTACAGTATGTATCCTAAAGGATAAAAATACTGACATCACAGTTAAGATGATTTACTGTACTTAAAGAATGTTACATCAGCTGTGAATGTCATTCACAGTATTTCTTTATGAGGTGCCAGTAGTATACAGCCCATCTTTTCGTCAGTGCTGTACTAAGCAAATTTAAAACTGGTATAAATCCCAGACTAAGAAACTAGGAATAGTCATTGTCTGTTTATGCTGAAGTAGTGGGATGGGGAGGAGTACAGCACTATTCCCTCTCTCTTTTTCCATCCCTCAGTCTTCAGCACTGCCCATCTCCTCCAAAGGCCAGAGGTAAGATTCTGATGCAGCAATGGCACTGCAACTCTGCTGCCATCATAGCAACACTGAAATTCCCTACTATGTTAATTCCAAAAGGCTCGTGTAAGCCAAGAGCAGCTATTCCCCTTTCTGTCCTGGGTGCCCCCAGAAGGGATTAGTTTTTTCCCCCACAATGTAACAGTTCCTTGGCACTACAATAACACCATCTCCTTAAACAAAGGACCAGCTCATTCCACTAAAGAGAGGTCAGTTGCTGAAGGATTTTGACAGAGTCAATATTAAAGACATAATTAAAATTGTATAAAGTTTAAATTTTCTGATCTTATTCTCTGAAGTCTAGCCAGCTTGATTATTTTTTAAGCTAGCTTCTTACCAGAGCCTGTAGCGAATACTAGAAAATTAAGCGAGTTCAAAGGACTAGTGGACAAGGTCACAGAAGACAAATCTACCATAAAGGCTTATACACTCCTCCTGGCCTGATATGCCCTTGATCCACAGAGCATTGGGGGCCACCCTGGGAAACAGTACTCTCATTTAACTTGAAACTTCTGAAGCTAATGCCTTTTAAAACAGAGCATGTAGAGCAGTCAACAAGGTTCTAGGTCAGATTGGATAGTTGGAATAAGACATCTTTAGAAAGGTTTAGCATGTATTTGAATATGAGCTGTCAGGCGGTCTTACAGACCTTAGTCTTCTGCCCACCATCACATTTTGATCAGCATTTCTAGCATTCTAAGCAATTTAGAGATTTTAATCTCTGCCATTTTACTTAGGGTTGGGTTTTTTGTTTTGTTTTAAAAATAATCAGTCTTCAATAGCATCATCTCCTCCTTCAACCCTTTGTGTAGAAATCATTCTCAAAGTTACACCTGTCTTAATTCCAGAAGAGATATAATTCAGTCTTGAGTTCAGGTAACAGTTTTTTCCCCTCCGTAAAAGTATCACAGTTAAAAGTTTTTTTCCTCCTAGACCAGCAGAGCTGGAAACAGGATCCATAGACGATTGGAAAGGGAAGATGCCTAACCTTCCTGGAAGCCATAACACACATTTCTGCTCCTAGAAGCCACTTAGAACTGGGCTTAAAATCAGACAGTGCTTTAGATTTTATAGTTGGACTATTTGAAATCATCTATAGCAGTCTTAGGGCTCAGAAATAGTAAGCATATTTAGCTCACCACAGCTCTTCCCATTTGAAGACTTTAAAGCACTTTACTTAAGTTAAATATAATCATTCCTATTTTTACAGAGGAAAGACACAATTCATCTTGTCCAGAGCCACAGAATAGGTCATTGTCGTGAAACAAACATCTGGATTTATGGAAATTAAAAAAAAAAAAAAAATCACACAGTTTGAGGGCAGAATGACACAAAACTCATTCTGAGGGAGCTCTGAAATAGAGTTCCTCTAAACTTTACCTCTTTCTCTCCACACACACTATGGTGTGGCAAAGCAGAAAGATCAGGGGTAGTTTTTTGGTTATAATTAATTTTTTAAGTAGTACAATTCTGTCAAATGTGCCAGTAAAAGCTTTATACTACAACTTCAAGCCTCACATAATTCTACAGTTAAACATCTTATAGCTGTACACACACACACGCACACCAAAATCTGAATGTCGCATTCACAAGCATTGAAATCCATACATATCCCTAATGGATAGACACTATCTGTACCTAAATATATCCACCATATTGATACAGCCTCTTGCTTAGATACACTTATGCCACTGTTAAAGTGCTCATACTGAGACAGGACATTCCTAGCATAGATACTCCCCCCTCCACACACACACCCCTCAGTTCAGTATGCTTCTAAAATAATTATGCAGCAAACTTTATTGGATTTTTTACTAAGATGAGCCTGAAGGACCTGACATTACCTTTTTTGTTTGTTTGATACTCCCAGATAGATGGCAGGGATAATCTTAGGGATTCTGATCATCCTTAATAGGCTTTCAATTTCACTTTTTATCCCTTCCATCCGCTAGGGAGGAAAGGGTAATATGACAACACAAATTTGCCTTTATTGTGGAAAGCCATTACCAGGAAAAAAAGTGTTATCTTATGCTGTATAGCACAGTAGATAGACAAAAGCCTTAGGGCTTTCTGTAGGCTAAGATCACCAAAATATGACTACCTTCCAAACCAAAATAAAATCAATTTTTTTTCTGCAGGCTAGATTGTGCCTTCAGATACAGTTTGTTCAAATCCTATGGGACTTGCACATGCATATCTGAGTGTAGCCTTAGTGACAAATGCTTCCCCATTCCTACACATTGTGTTGTCTGTTATCTATATCTTCCTGTTTCTTTTTCTATCACACCTGAATCTTGGGGGACATTATAAAAAGAAGTGTATCATGTTCTATTTGTTGACAGTTTCATTTGTAAAAGAAGATTCAATAACGCTGTATCTGTGCTGGTCATCTCTAAGTGTAAATGAGGTCTTGCTGTCAGTGGTATACCTCAGCTGCATTTCTTTTCTCCTCTCATTGTGCCCAAAGACAAAAGTTGGAAATGCAGAAAGATAAAAATAAAAGCAGGGGAATATGAGCTAACCCTGCCAAGTTCGTGAAAATACAGGGATCTGCCAGAATGCTAAATAAAGCACAAAAACCCCCAAACCAAGATATTACACAATAAGACTATTTCCTCTTACACACAGAGAGAGATATAATAAACTCCAGGGTTCAGCTCTCCTCCTCCCACTCCATCTTTGACTTAATACATCTCATCAAGAATTATTAATAAATAAATAAACAAACAAACCCCCCAACATTAAATCAGTGAGCAGATTTTTTTTTTTTTCCCAAGTAGCCACAGCTTAAAAGTTGTGTATGTCTTATGGACTTTCAAAGAAAAGGAAAAACTATTCAGATAGAGACCATGTGTTACACCACCAGTGCCCTTTACTGTTTTCTCCCTCATCCGTTACATTACTGGCTAAATACTAACAGATTCCCACTGACTACAAACAGAGACATACTTATAAGTTACTGAGATCGAGCAAGGTGAATCTACATCCAAACCTTAAATTTTGCTGCAACTTCAAGACCATTCAGATGGGAGGTGATAGTCTAATGTTTCTTTCACAACATCCAGGCTCAAACTGCTTTTAAGTGTTCTTCATGGCCATTTAAAAAAAGAAAGTTGAAAATTTCATCGTTTAAGTAATTTGAATTTTAGCCATTCTGGAAAACTCAGTAATAAAACTTGTCTTTTGCAGACAAAACTATGCTTTACAGTCCCAGAGTCCAGTTTCTGGGAAATGAACAATGGTTTTTTAATTTGCATTCCATAAGAAAAGAACAGTATTTAATAAGTGAGTTGCTCTGCAATAACCTAAATTTTGGGTTTATTAGGCAATGGTTTCAAAGTGGTATGCATAATGAGTTTCTTTTTTATTTATACTGACTATCATTGATCCTAACCAGCTTTCTGCAATGGGTTCAAGCTAGCTATGTATAGGTATCAAGGACTCTTCCTACCTTATGAAGTCTTTCTCTAGATATTTAGTAATGATTTAACAAATCCCTGCTAGACATGACTGTCCTTAACAACCCTAAAGTGTCCTCCAAAGCTGTCTTGCCCCAGAATGAAGTTCTTCCTTTAATACCTTGAATAGAGGACTCCTAAAAACCTGACAGCACTGCTAATAATTTTTAAGAAGCTCAAACCATCTAACCAAACACTCCTGTAGGAAAGAAAATCCCTGTGTAAAGTCAGTAGGAACAATAACAAACAAATGAGAAAAACAAAAACCCGTAACACCACACAAAGGCATTTTACCTGTAACGTTTGCCTCAGATTCAATAGAATTCAACTAATCTAAACTCTTATCTCCTGGTGACCTACTTACTATCCAAAAATCAGAGAGACTGGACATATCTACAATAACAAAGGAGCCTGTTACTGAGCGGGAATTCACCAGACTTCTTTATCTGAATGCTTAATACACTTGTTTTGTGTTGTCTCCC
>JAOBAS010000029.1:14719119-14739599 GCA_025311575.1 Elanoides forficatus
CCCCTCCCCACCCCTTTTTTTTTTTTCCTTTCCCTTCAAGAACTAGATAGGGTAGTCTCAACTCAGATTTTGTCAACAGTGCTCACACTTCTTTCTCACTGTTTTTGAAAGTTCATCAGTGATGATGCTTAAGTCTTTCTAATTCAGCCATCCCATGTGTACGGCCCACATTCTATGTTCTGAAATGTATAAGCTTACACAGGGCAGTATGAAAACATCTGCTGAATTATGGCAGATTAACACAAGAGTTAGGTCATGCTGTAAAAGTAATCTGACCTGCCAGTTTTCATCAATAACAGTACGATTGGCTCAGAAATTTTTCTGGAGGGGCCTCAAGCCTCTGGCTGTTGACACCATATAATTCACAACTATTTTTGACATTTGTCAGTGATGCAGCTTTCAATCCAGATAGTGTGTAGTTTGCTTATTCTATATAACAAAACCTTTTTTTAAAAAAAAAAAAGGTTTATAGAAGTTCTAATTTACTGTATCAGCTCTGCTATATCAATAGATACACTTTTATCAGCCACATCTCTGGTTTTGATCAAAACTAGGCGTGTTACAAGTCTACAATTCCTGATACCAAACCAAGTATAGCAATGTTACCATCTCCTTCAGAGTGAGAGTTTCATTTTTTCACAGGTTATTGCTGCTTTTAGCCACAAATAGTGAAACATTCTTTTGGCCTTCACATCACAGGAAGGAAGGTAGAAGACTAACATGTCCAAGAGAAAGCACAACAGCTTACTAGCATTCTGACAACCCAACTGTTATCTCACAAACTCTAAAAATTCTTGGTTTTTTTTAACCCCTTACTTCAGGGGGGTCTCTGAGAAAAAATTACAAGGAAGTCTTTCTGGTGATGACTTGTCCACACTACAATAGGGAAAAACATAGGCAGTACAAAAAAAATTCCATTTAAGGACAGGTTGGGGTGGTTTTTTCCCTCTCCTCCATTTGCTGCATATAGAAAATAGCTGATTATTTCAGAGAAATTATACAAGAAAAGAATTCAACACTTATTTTTATTCTGCTCCAGGCTAACCCTGTCAAAATTTTAAGTGATTATACAATATGCCCAGAACTGGAAAGTTCTGCTTTCAGTCTACAAATTAGGCCTCTTTTCAGCATACACAGCAGGTTTTTTTAAGAACCAGAAATAGTCTTATAACTGCTTTTGTGCTCTCCAGCATACGATTAGCTAAATGATGAAATGGGGAATTTCAATGAATATTGGTATATTGATATGAAATAAAATTCATATTCTTCTTCTTGTTGACTTTCCCCAAAATGTCTCTCAGCACATAGCATAAAAAGACAGAATGAGAGAGAGAAATACCCTTAGTTTTTGTTGTGTCTTCAAAAGTTCTTTCCCTGCAGGAATATATTTTTTAAAGCTTCAAGAGGAAGTATGCACACAGCTCGCTTGCTCTCTTTTCACTTTGTCATGGTTTAAACCTAGCCAGCAACTAAGCCCCACACAGCCACTTGTTCACTCCTCCCCCGGTGGGAGTGAGGAGAGAATCAGAAGAGTAGAAGTGAGAAAACTTGTGGATTGAGAAAAAGGCAGTTTAGTAGGTAAAGCAAGAGCCACACACGCAAGTGAAGCAAACCAAGGAATTCATTCAGCACTTCCCATCGGCAGGCAGGTGTTCAGCCATCTCCAGGAAAGCAGGGATCCATCACATATAATGATGACTTGGGAAGACAAAATGCCATAACTCCAAATATCCCCCCTTCCTCTAGCTTTATATGGTGAGCATGACATCATATGGTCTGGAATATCCCTTGGGTCAGTCGGGGTCAGCTGTCCCAGCTGTGTCCCCTCTCAACTCCTCCTTGTGCACCCCCAACCTCCTTGCTGGTCAGGTGGGGTGAGAAGCAGAAAAGGCCTTGGCTCTCTGTAAGCACTGCTCAGCAATAATGAAAACATCTCTGCATTATCAACACTGTTTTCAGCAGAAATCCAAAATATAGTCCCATACTAAATACTAAAAACAAAATTAACACTACCCTAGCTAAAACCAGCACACACCTTTAACATGTGATTCCACATGCAGTTTTGAAACCTACTTGTTAAGACTGAGGTCACTTACTTCCTGCTAATAGCAATGCAGAAAAAGCAGTTCATAATACATTACAAGTATTTAGGAGAGACATTCAACTATATTGTTGTATGCAACTCCCATAACAAAAGTCTTACAGAAGCCCAAAGACACAAATATTCAACAAAACTCATTTTCTATTCTGAATTCTTCTTTCTAGACTATTGATTGACTTAAATTGAATATGTTGCAATTTTAAAACTGATTTTAAAACATTTTTTCTGATTTTGCGTTTGCTTTTAAAAGCACTTTCCTCAAATCCAAGGTACTACATATAGAACAATCTCTGGTTCTCCATTGTTATGCAGGAAGGCAGTCTGCAATCTGACCTGAAGTTAATGGAATTCTGCAAAGGCAAAGAAATATGTACCTATGTAGGTTTAGGGTGCAAGAGTACAACTAATTAGGAGAAGATCTGAAAAGTCCTATACATCACCTGTAAGCAGTAGAGATATATCTCAGTAAAGACTTATATTTCACTTGTGGTGATCAGATCACGCCACAAAGAAAGCACATGGTATCTCCATTCTACAGATGGGAAGATGGAGATAACAGACAAAATTTGATCAAAATTACTTAACAGATAAATAGCAAATACCCAATCCAGTGCTCCTTCCTTTTCTTCCATTAAGAAATCCATCCTTCATAGAGAAGGACATGAGTTCAGGAAGGGCTGACTCCCCTCGTGCTCCACAGTAGCCACAAAAGTATATAATCCTGCAACCTATTGGGTAGTAACATACCTGTGAGGCACCTCCTTAGTTCTCCTTTGATGCATTACTGTTGGGAGGCGGAACGGCCCGAGTCAAGATTCACACTCAATACGAGTTAAACATCTTGCTCATTTATTGTCCAGATACCTAGAAATTTATACACATTATACTTGTTACCTTACAAATGTGTCTGTCCCTTATTGGTCAAAAGGTTGTCAGAAGTTGTTTTTCTCACCCCTCATCGGGTGGCTTTTTCAGGTTCCTTATCAGAACTGCAAACCAGTCAACACATTCCTTAAACCTAGTTTCCCAGGCATGCTTCTCATCCTCACACCTGCAAACTGGTCAACATACTCCTTAAACTTAGTTTCCCAGGCATGCTTGTCATTCTTTCTTGCTCTCTCAAGGGAACACTGCAATCTTATCAAGGTCAATATCCTTCTCAGGCCTCTTGGTCCAGCCGAGGTCCTCCACACATTACCACTGAGCTCCACTAGTTCTCCCATAGCCCACAGGGCTTCCCAGAGCAAGGCGGCTTATCAGAACTTGACCCCGCAATCACATCTTACTTTCTCTTCAACCAGAGCTAAATAATAACCATAGCACATAACCAACATTAGCCCTCATTTTCTCCCCACTCAAAATCCCAGCTCGTTAGGGGAGCTTTCAGTAGCCCTGACTGTTAAAAGTTAGATCAAAAGGTGGAGACTATTGCAGGAAGCATTCTAGGGACATTTTCTTCTATTTTTATACTTTTCAAACTTTGCCTTAAGCACCTGCGGTGACCTCAGTTCACGTAGCACAGCAAAGAAAGTCATGGAAAGAGGACTGGAACCAGTTTTTCCTTTGGGAGAATAAATATATAGAGGGAAGAATTTATATAAAATGTAGTACAAGCCAAACAATTGTTAGGTCTTAGACTCTAAATACACACTGTATCACTTCTTTACTATAAAGGGTACCATATCTTGCAACTTCACTAAACATCGTATGTTAATGTTCACTGTTAAAGTGAACTACTCAGAGCCAAGTAATTTAAAAATAAAATAAAATAAAAATCTGAATAGTCTTTTCCTTCATGTTTTCCTTCAAAAAAAATTAAAGGGCTGAAATAATAGAAGACAATTACATATAAAAAAATGCATATACACAGTCATAGGTACAGATCCCAATTTTACAATCTCATTACATTTAAGCTCAACATTTAGGTCTAGCAGTGCTAGAACAGATACAAACCAAATTTGAAATGGACTTACACACAAAATTATTCACATTTGCTTTTGATTGAGATGGCAGGAAGTTATGTTCTAGCTGAACTGACAGAAACAGTCTTAAAGCTATCCTCCAAACAATCAGATGATCCTGAAATTAACTAACAAGGACAGGTGGATTACTGGGTGATCCACATAGCAATGTTAATGAGCCTCATTGCCAGCAGATACATGAGTCTAGGGAGGTCCAAGGGACACCAAATTGCATTAAAGAGAGTGCAGAGTGGACAGCACCTGTGCAGAAGTGAAGCTATTGCCATTCTAGAAGTCAGCAATATCTTGCCTGGCATTTAAACTGGCTGAAACAAGTCATATTTTAATCTGTATTGATGTGCCTATAGCAAGCCTTGCTTTATCCTGAATCAATCCCAGCTCAGAGCAACATTAATATTTACATCAAGATATAGACAGATGAAACCTGTTTATGGACCCAGTCCTGCTCACAGGAAACAGAAGGGGTTTTCCCCACAGTTTCAGTAGTCAATAAAATTCCTATGATCCAAGATTTCTCTTACACACACACACACAGATTTGATTTACAAATAAGTCACAGTAAAGGATGTCTGAAATAACAGCTTCAGAAATTTACGTATACAAAACCTCACCAGCTATTTTCCATTCTTTATCCTTCATACGTGATTACCAATGCAAATACACATTTTCAGAAGAAAACTAAGTTCTTCCCTCTACTTATCTGTAGAACAGATTAAGAGTGTCTTACTACCACTTCGATAAGATTTTTCACCCAAGCTTCTCAAAGTATTCCCTAGAAGGGCAGATTATTAGTGTCTCCTTACCAATGGAGAAATTGAGCTTTCAAGTGCTGGAGATTTGAGGACTCTAAGTGCATAATAATGCAAGTGCAATTTAGGACAGGTCAGACAGAAGCTTTGTTAGCCATGATCATAGTGAGAGAACATTTGGACAGCATTTTCCCCTCCTGTCCCCTGTTCTCCAACAAGTGATTGCAGAGACCCAGCCTATATACTGTTACAGAAGAGAGGGGAAAAGACAACACACCAACACGCAACACCACAACAACAATGAGGAAAACCAATCATTTCAATGTTAATAAAGTCAGGTATCCATCCCTAGGATGGATGGACTCCTTAAGGAGCTTGTTAACTGCCACATTTCCAAGGAGTCAAACAGTAAGTAGTGTGACAATACAGAGAGCTGTCTCTCAGCTGAGCCTATAGGAGAGGCACACCCAGTATTATCTTAGCACAGGAGTGGGCAGTTGGTAACAATCACAGACTGTTAACTTTTAGTCAAAAGGAATGTTCTTTTAATTAGGATAAACTTCTTAGCCAGACCTCTCAGATCTTAAATATTAATAATTTTACCACCACACAAGGCAATCCTAATAAACCAGTGAGAGAGTGAAAAAATGACACCTCACTCAAGTCTCCTAAACACCCTCTTGTTTGTCATAATAGCTCTGCCATGAAACAAATCGTGGTGAAAAGGGGGACAAGCAGCAAGTATTCTACAAATAGGAATGGAAAAACTTGAAGCAAGAACATGAAAGGTTGGGTAGGTGGGAGGGAAACATTGTTCACTTATTTGAAGTACTAAAACTTCCTAAAGATTCTTTGGAAAGCCCCAGAAACTAGAGGAACTTAACATAAAGTTTTGTCATCTTATGTTTTCTGACAAAAAGCTTGCTAAGCTGTGTGAGAACATTCAGTTCATTCACACTGTGATTTTCAGAAGGTCCAGAGAAAAGCATTGGTACTTGAGTGGTACCAATGTTTGATAACAGTTGGTACCCAACTCCTGTCATTTTTAGTGGAAATTGGGCCCTTAACCAAGGGCATTATGGCATTTGGGACAGACAGATAGGAAGAAAAAGAAAGTCACAAAATCATAATGGTGGAATGCAAGAGCTAAGCCTGAAAAACCACATTCTGCAAATATTTAGCACACAGACAGTATTTGCTAAGAGCTCCCCTCTGACCAGCACTTCACTCTGAAGTATTACGAAAGAAAATCCAACTGATAACACTTCCTCAAGAAACAGATATTAGTCATGTCAAACTTCTCTTACCTGGCATTAATCCCTGGATGTACCCAGAATACTTAGAAAATCTAAACCAACGCCACATCACTACAGTTTTGTTTTCCAGTTTCACTGCTAAGTTACAGGTGGACAGCCTCTTCAAACTTACATGAAGTGTTTTGTGAAGAGAGCTGCCTAGAGCAGGGGCAGCTAAGAGGAAGATAGCGATGAAGAGAGCCAGGATATTGAGTGTGTCTGTGGTGAGTGTCACTGCTATGAAAATGGAACCACATAGATCTTTCTCATGTCTGCCTGTCATAGCAAAATGGGTTGAAGAGAGGGCAATGCAAGCACCAGCTGGTCAGAGCCTCCACAGAGCAAGGATCTGTTGGTACATCAGTAGCCAAACAGTTCTCCCTTATAATATAAGTGAGGGAGAAGTTTCCCTCCTACTTGCCAGCTTCAAGCGCACCTTCCCACTCCAAGCAGCTACTTGGAACAGCACACCATACAACTCTTTTATAACAAGCTCATGTTTCAAAATTCTCAGAAAGAACTAATGGAAATAAATGCATCTTTAACATAACTCTTCCAGTTTCAGCTTAATTTTGTAACCTACATGACACTTCCAGTAAGTAAATAATTTCAGATGGGAAATCTCAGATGGGTTAGTGTAAGCTTATTGATTGTCAAGGTAATAGTCCTGAGGCACAGAAATCTGAGACCTCTTGACCAGAAAGGAAATAGAATATACCTCTTACAGAAGCAGGCTTTTATGAAAAGATAATTTAGAGGCTTCAGGGCAATAAAGACAAGTTTGAGAGCAGTTACAATCTGTTTTTAGATTATATTACCTCTTAGTGTCTTTTTTCCTGAAATAACCTGCTTCTCCACCTCCCTCTACTGCAATCTTCCTTCTTTCCTTGTCTTTCTTCAGAGCAGCAAGAGAATGAACATTATGAATTATTGATGGGAGCAATACAGAAATCTCATCAGGAGATTTTTTTTTTTTTCCAGCAGAAACTCAGGAGAAAGGTTGGACAGGAGTAGAAAGCTTAAAGCTTACTCAGCACAGGAAGGCATGTGTATAACCATCTGTAGCAGCTCCATACTTCCCACTGCCTCTCAGAAATCACTGAGACAAGTGGCATGAGCAGTAATCTGGAGGAGACAAATTCCATCAGGAAAAAAACCCAACCAAAACAAACAAAAAAAACCCCCATCACCACCACCACAAAAAACCACCCCACAAAAACCAAACCAACAAACCCCAAACAAAACCCCAACCCATATACAGAACATTCCTCACAGGCATTTGAGTGATTGTTACACTGATGGAGACTCTTCGGGGGCCCGGCCAGACCCAGTTGAGAGTGTCAATGAAATCACATATATTATTTCAAAGTCACAAATAAGTGTCAGAGATATTCTTATGAGTCTTTGTTTGAAGTTTTACATTAGCAGAGGAACATGCTCCTTGAATTCTTACAAAGGGAAAGTTTTTGTTCAACTTTTTTCCATCAATGACCCAGCCTGCATCAAACATCCAAGGCTTAGTGCCTCAAGGCTTTAGCATTTCATTTCTGTCTTACAAAGTGACAGTTACAAATGGCCATGTATATGAGTTGAGCCTGTGTCTGTATCCAAGAGGACCTTTAGAAGGCCAGGATGCTCAAAGGCTTAGGACGGTCTGATGTAAAGGAGATGGTAACACTAATATATATGCCTGCCAAATACCTATAAACTTTTACAGACATCATGGTTAGCAATTGGTTACTGGTCTGCATTGGAAGACCCTAGGTCTGTATATTTCCTGGGATACTTCTGGACAAGATTTCACAGACTGAAGAATGTAGAAACATGTATGCTGTTATCTCTATCCCAGAATTCTTGTGCAGAGAAGAGTGCAGAAGAAGATATATTCAGTATTTGAAGGCGTAGGATCAAATGTGTTTTCTAGTCTCTGAGGACTGTATTTACTGTTTTGGATATACATTACTGAGACCACATTTTAGGGGTCCATCAGAAATTCTTTGAACATAAATGCATCCCTTCAGTCTGTGTTAACTTTCCCCTTGCTCCACGAAAGGACATCTTGTTCTAAGCTAATAGTGCCAAGTGTTAACTATCAAAGCAGGCATCAAGAATCTGATTCTAACTTCACATCTACCTTTAACAGGAAAGTGAGAGATACCACTAGTATACAAGAAAAAAGCAAAAGGTATCAAATATGCAAGTTAAAGTCTGCAGACTGACTGCTCAAACTGTTCAAGCTGATTTGTTACAGTTTCAATACCACTTAGCTTTCCTTCTCACTATTGCAAGTATGTCTGCCTTTAGCAAGTGTCTTTGCTTCCTTTCCCTAAGTCTAGTGAAAATGAATCCTCATTTCTTACCTTTCTCTCCCTTTTCCCCACATCTTCCACTGATGTTTTTATGTTAGGTTTAGTCTCCTTATCTTGAAGTATAAGAGTTATTTCATCTTAAATTCTACTTTCATAAACTATGGGTAGAAACCCATAGCTGTAATCTGAAGGATCTGTTAATTATTTCATCTTTATTTTACATATTCTACATCTTGATGATTACTCCTTCTCCCTAACTGTTCTCTCACCTCAAAAAAAAAAAAGTTTTTTGGTTTTGTTTTTGGTTTTTTTTTTCTCCTTTCTTTTCCCTCACCATCTCCTGTTCTCTTTTACTATATTGCTTTCTATTCAAAGACTATGCCTGTGTTTTGTAGTTAAGCTTCAGAGCTGTTTCAGGATAACTCCTACTTTATGTTTGTGGAGTGCCATGTAACTTTACAGCCATATCAGTTATTTTTAGTGTTAAAAACAATGATTAGGATGCTCCATTTTACAAGGCTATAAACTGGTTTCCACTTAAAATGGAAATGAGCAAAATCTTCAACATATATCAATAGAACTTGTTTGTAAAGTTTCATGCTCTAGTAACTTTCATCTTTATTAAGGCTGAAGAAGTCAGTCCCATGTGTCACATTTAGAGAAACACTGGCAGAAATGGCCCTGAAGACATAATAATCCACTAGCCCAAATAATTTGCACTTTAAATGTAAATGCCTATCTTTCAAACCCCTGAAGCTTCATCTCCCAAAAGCACCTCTAGAGATTTATCATCTGTATTCAAACATAGATAAATACTTTCCATAACTCAAAAAAGAGAAAAGAAAAACAGATAAGTAAAGTATAGGAAGGATAGCAAGCCTGACAGACTGATGAATCTATGGCTAATTTATTCGTGGACTAACTGAACAACTAAACAGTTGAAATAACTGTTGGTAAGCTCTAGAAAAGAGCATAAGAAGAGTCCAAAGAAGACTACACATCTTACACAGTTTCTGCTTTTGTTCTAATGATATATTTTCATTGCTTTAATGTGAAAGTAACTTTTACTAACTGATTACTTCAGACTTTTCAGCTGTATAGACTTACAGTAAGGAGCTCAGGTGAAGTTATTTTTACAAATCCTATATATTCTATATTTAAAATAGAATATTCTATATATTCTGTAAAATTCTACATATTGGAAATGCAAAACAGCATTGCACATGCAGCTTAGAGTCAGCAAGAGCAGTAGAAAGATCATTGGGAGTAACACATTTAAGCATATTCCCAAAAATTGCTGTGCTTTGACAGTCAAGCATGTCTTCTTAAAAGAAAGCTTACAAAGCTTTCATAATTTGGGATCTATGAAAGAACAGTTCATTTTAAATAAACAGGAGAAGATGGAGCTTACTTTGTAAAAAAACTAATTTTTTTTTTTTAAACAGTACAATGAGCAAAATGGACTGTGCATAGCTTACAAATGTAGTCTCAATTGAAAATTAATCCTTCCCTCAAATTCAGACTAGTTTTGCAGTGACACACGAAGAGAAACACATCAAGGCACCTCAAGAGAAATGTTGGTCTACCACATTTCCACTTCACATTCAGTTAGAAGCATGATTTAATCATAGTTCTCATCTGTTGTTCACCAAGAGAGCAACTGATTTTTTGATCAAAATTTGCTTTTAATTAAAAAAAAGATGTACAGTTGTAATATGCTCTATACAAAGCACAGAATGAACTCCCATAGGTGAAAATCTACCAATGGCTACTGAGATGCAATAATCAAAAAGTGTCCTCCTTATGAAAGGTGATTAAAAGTGTTGTCTCCTGTTGGATCAGATGAAGCCTGGAATTGTTTCTTAAACACTGTGTTGCTACTGAACAACTACAAGTCCCTTCAAGGAGCCATTATTTCACCTATGCCTACAGTGCAGACATCCAAATTATTCTAGCGTTCTTCATGAGGCTGCTATCTTAAGTCCTTGACTAAAGAAGAAAGTCTAAATTGTGCTCATATTGAAGCCTGTGGAGCTGTAACTATAACAGAGAAACTCTTCCCACTGTAATTACGCCTGTTCCCACAGGAAAAACACAAGTCAGATGCTAAGCAAGGAAGTTATGGAAGACAGGAAATCATTGCACTTTTGAATGTTTAACATTTAGACTGCTTCGGCTTTTTCAGTCTAGAACCATATGAGTTATTTTCTGCAAGACTACCTGAAATCACAAGCTTGTCCAGACTTCAAAGCAGTACCAAGCAAAGAGAAGGGTAATGTCCTCTACCTCACCTGCATTCAGGGAAAAACAGATATTAATCATCTAACTATTCTCACCTAGTGCATCTGCCTTCCTAACCATGGCATCTGTCTACCTTCTTCTGTCTCCCCCTTTCAGGGAAGCGCATAAAAGATTTTGGAAAACAAATTGCATGAGGAGAGGATGAAAATATGAGTGACTTGAAAAGCTAAAGTCTTGCACAGCTTTGAATACTTAAAAAATTAACAACTTGAACAGGCAAATAATGTATGATTATCTCTATGTATACACATATATATGTATGTATGAAACTACATACACTGGTTTTAAGTGAAAAACCTTTGGTCAATTACATTATGAAAATATCCTATATACCTGTTATTAAGTTTAACAGAAAATTAATTGAATTTTCAATAAATGATGAACTGGTGCAAAGACATTTAGAATGTGAAACTTCCTTTTCTCACATCTGCACAATTTTCCCCACTTAATTTACATAGCAAATGAATTCCACTCAGATTAAAAGATTTCAGGTTCTCTGTTCTTACTGTATTTGATCATGAAGAATTACCTGGCACACCAACATTTTGGAGAAAAATCAGATTTTGTCCTTTTCATAGGCTATTTCCTTTCATAATATTTTAAAATGATGTATTAAAAAAAGAACTATATATGCTCGCAATGACTCATGGTATTGAATTCAGGGTCTAAGACACAACTTTAAAAAAGAAAAAAGAGAAAGCAAACTATACAGTTCTGTTAGCATGACATCTACAATTTTAGCTAACTTAAAATATGAAGGCGGGTGCTATTCCCACAGAGTTGAGGTCTCAGTATGCAAAACGCACAGAGGTACCATAACTAAGTATATAAGTAGCCCCACTGATACCCAGAGCAGCATCTCTCTGTTCCAGATTATGTTTGAGTATGCAAAGGAATAAAATTCAAAGCAGAGTCCAAATGCAGCTTTAGATCACATGGACTGCCTAAAGAAATGTTAATTCAGTGCAACTATCCTTGCAAGCACAGTATATCACAAATAAAGGAAACGGTCTGCAAAATACCTATGAGCAAGTAAGAGTAAGCAGGGCAGGCATAACTCAACCCCTCTTTTGCCTTAATACCCGTTGTTTGGAATATTGGAGGAAAGTGCCATTATATCTAGTCATTTCATATTTATAACAAAAAGGTACATTGTGAGGAAAGAACGATAAAATAGTTCCCAAGCTGTCATGCATCTATAGAAAAAAGAATCATGAGACTTTATGTCACATTTCTGTGTCTTATTCCTCTAATACAGTATTCAGATTATGGCATCCAAAAAAAGAAGGGGAGGGGAAACTGAAACACACAAAACGAAAAAGTTCTTTCAAGGGCCAAATTCTGGGACAATTCTGTTTGTGTTATGCAGCAAGACTGTAATATTAGCAAGACAGAGGGAAGGCAGCCAATAAAGAAAAAGACACCTATTATCACCATGATTTGGGGAAAAGGTTAAAGGTTTGGTCAGGTAGAATGATACATGGCTCCAACAATATTGGGTATTCAGTCAAGCCACTTCCTAAAATTAAAAATTGTTTGAACAAGGTGCTGTAAAAGACCGACACCTGGCATTATGCAAATGGCTGGGATTCCAGCTTTTGGGATTTGGTTTTGTCCCTGTATACAGCATGGGTTTTTTCATTTTGCCTTTAAAGAAGAGTTTCAGAAGGACCTGTTTCTACCAGACAACAGATATATAAAAGAGTTGAAAGCATAGAACAATTGAAAGAACAGGCTTCAAAAAGAAAGTAGTCTTGCTCTACTTAAAGCAAGCAGTGTAAAGGAAATATAATGTACCATAGGTTAAGCTGATTTTCTGGTATACAGTAGCAAGATATAAATGCAATAGCAGCTTTCTGGAATTAGAGCAAGCATGACAGCAAGAGTTAGATTTCCAAAGTGAGATGAGCTAACAACTAAAGAGCTAGCCTCTGTACTAAAATTGCAAAGAATGCTCTGCTTCTGACATTAGAGTCTGTAAGACTGGTTTATTTCTCTGCTCTGCTAAAGGCTTTGGCACTTTGCTTGTTGTAGGTGAATAAAACAAGCACATAGAAAAGCAGATGGTATAGATCTGTCCGATAAAAGTGTTTGTTCCATATATCAGGTGAATAACTCCTTTCTCATAATCAATATTAGGTGCCTTCCAGGCATGAACATATTGAAGAGAAGTGACCAGTGCTTCATGGTACATCAGCAATACAGTGAAACTAGAATTTATTGTTCTAGAAACAAGCTCAGGAAGACTTGTAATCAGAAGCAGCAAGTCAACGCAAGCCTGTGGAGAAAAATCTTCCCAGAATGGATAATTTCAGGAAGCAAACAAGGATGGCTTATGAAGAGGGATTTTTGTTTGGTTTTAAACATATATTTTAAAAGCCGAAGTAATCTGAAATATCAATCAAAAGGAGAGGTGGCAGTTTCAGACATAAAACCAGCCCTGTGCCTCAATTTTGAGTTGGCAGCAGCTTCTACAATCAGCTGGAGGAAGTTAGAGACACCTCTTCCACCAGACCAGGAACTGCCTAATGTGACCAACAGTAGGTAGCTGCAGATAGGAAAACATGATGCATTAGTAAGAGAAGACCTGTTATTCTTGAGAAACTCATAGTAATTCCCAGAAACTCATCATAACACTCTCCTTAGAAAGCCAGCGAGTCACAGTCATTCAGCTAAACCCAAAAAAGTATCTAGAACTAAAGTTCCTAGTAGAGCCTGAAGCCTGATCCCAGATGTAACTTGGTACACCCAAGAGGTCGTCTTTCTTGTAGGATCACTCTAAACTAAGCACAGTCCCAAACAATCTTGCAAATCTCCTCACTTGGAATTATTTCATGTTATTCTACAACAGAAGTTTAACACACTACTTTTTCAGGCTTCTCTATCACTTTATTGTTAACCACAGCCCGATCATGAGCCTTGAAGAGGTTTTGTGAGCCGTCATTAGTTCTCTACCACGAGAGCACAGCCTTCCCATCATTGCCTGGAGTGTCAGATACATTAAATATTAAGCACCTTTATCAGGCTTGCAGTTTCAACAAGAAAAAACTGCCATAATCTTCAGAAAAATAATTTATTAAAACACTTCCTCACAGCAGTGAATCAAACAAGAGCATTGAAGCAAGCTCTTAATGAATTATATTGGGATACACATTTCCATAGAAAGAAAGAAAAAAAAAAAAAGAAAAAGAAAAAACCCTACAGCCTTAAAAATTTAAAAGAAAAAATTAAGACTACCGCTATAAAAGATTCCACAGCAGGAAAACCATAAAAAAGTACTTAGGGACAAAAAGTAGGAAACAAGTCATTAACTAAAAAAATAGCTGTTTAAAAAACATTATGTCATAAATACACAAATGCAAAGTTTCTGTTGCGTTTGTTTGCATCTGTCTTTTGAAGAGCCTGCTATTACAATGGGTGCTTTAGCTGAATGGACAAATTTACAGCGGCATCTATAAATACAGAAGGATACAATGACAAGCTCATGCTAGCATTTGTAACCAAATGCTCTTCTGAGGAAATTAACTGCTATTTAACACAATTTGTAGATCTTCATCTGAAAAGAAGATTCATTTGACACTGCCATAACACCAGGGTGAGAAAAATGTACATATTCTCTGCTATAGACAATGACAAATCAAAAACAGTTTTTAAATCAGATGAGGGCTATAAAGAAGATGAGAAGCCTGGGAAGATGCCTAATAATGCCACTATGGTCTTTTCATTAGTGAGGTCCCATACAGTCCATGCGCATTTACATTGTATGGTATGGCTGGACAATGTGTCATGGATGGTCTCTGCCCTCATTCTCATCAGGCCTGCACCAGCTTCACAACATAACAGCACAGCAGTACCATAACAGAGCCTTTGGCTAAATGTCTTAGAAAACACAATTTGTGCTGCGGGGTTATCTAGACCTGAGCAGGGTCTTCGGGTTCCAAGGAACTATGACAAAAACACCAGCCTGAGAGATCCCTTTATTTATCCCAATGAGTATCTGCTGGCCAAAGTAACTGAAAACCACCTTGATAGCTGGTGTCTGACTGACCTTCATTCACAGACATCTCAAACATCAGGAAGTATTTGAAAAACACTTCCGCCTTTGTATGCATTACCAAAAACAGGCTGGAAAATGCAGCACAATTCATTTGGACATCATCAGCCAGTTTCTTGGTACGTCATGGCACAAAAAATAGTCAGCAGTTACATACGAATGCAAGAAGTTTAGAACCTTATTTGTATTTCACCTGAACTAGAAAGGTTACCCTAGGCCACAGTTACATTTGACGGAACACATCCTGTCTACTAATACTGAGAAAAAGTGGAAGCAAGTTTAAAATTTAAAGTTTTCAGGAAGCTTGCTGCAATACAGAATCCAGCTTGAGCTAATCTTCTTCTGTCAAAGCCAACTGTGGTCAACAAAAAGAACAAGAAAAGAGTTAAGTGGCTAATCTTTTTCTTTCTCTTTAGATTAACTGTATTGCATTTCCCTGTAAAAATCCAGATTTCATGGTCTGATCTTTCATTTTGAAAGGCAAGAGCCAACAGTCTTATTGAGATCTTAGGGGTGGGTTAGCGGCAGAATTATGCGCATTATATTCCTGCTGCAAGAAAGTAGACAAAAAGTTCTGGCATACATATGTATGGTATTAACAATGAGGGGACGGGGGAAAGAGGGGGAGTACATCAAGTTTAATACTTTGTACTTCACGTTCACATATTTCCAGTAGAAGATAGAATTTGCAAGTGTCTACCCAACAGATATATATTCTAATACCACATCCGAATTTAAATCTGAGACAAAACAGAGAAGTCAAACATTTGTAATGTAAACTAAATGGCCATATAAAGAGTGCTCCAAAACATCTACAAGTTTATCAAGCCTGTGAGGTATTATCCAAGTCAGATCTCTCTGCAGTAAGGCTCTCATTTTCAATGGTAAAATTTTTATGCATAGCAAGGCATATGTACATTACATAACCAGGGACTGTAACCAGAACATCGGGCGGGGGCACAGTGAGGAAAGCACCCAATTTCCACTAAAACATCAATAACATCCTAACAGAGTTTAGCAACCAAATCAGTTGCACGCTGCTCATGCATTCCTTTCCAAAATAGCTACCTGAAAATGAAAGTCATGTTAAGTTCAAATGCATTTTTCCACACTCCCAGTTCAGTGAAACAATCAATCATGACTGAATCACCACAGTGATATTCCAGAATGCACACAATGACTGATCATACATTTCCACAGTTTTGAAGTTCTGTTGCACAAGAATTGTATTTGAGAGGAGGGGGAATTACAGCATGGCACTATTCAATTTATAATAATTTGTATCATGAATATACTAGTAGGTGTCTTCAGTCAAGTAATTAAGCTGCATTATCTGCTTATGAGTTCAGGACAATGACTGAGGAAAATGATGGAAACCTCTGAAGGCCATCCTGAAATCATCAGTAGATGAAATCATTAGTAGATTTGGTGCCTCTTCCCATAATCCATCTCCTTCCACTCAGTGAAACTCACTGGTAATTTTAGCTTTTTGCCATATTATTGCACAAAGACAGAATGAGGCAGAAAGTGTTTAAGATAATTTTACAGAAAAAAACCCCCACTTTTAAATCAGAGTTGAAACTTAAAAAAAAAAAAAAATCTTTGTCTAACAGACTTCAGATGGCAAGACTGCTTAGTTTAAGAAGTTTCCACATGTGATCCTTCTAGTTAGCTTTAATAGTTTTAAGTCAAGAACATGACATTTAAAATAAGAGTTATACTGATATTCTCTAATTTATGTCAAATTTTTAATGTGTTTTGCATGAAAATGCTACTACAAAATTACTTGGCTCAGTGCCCAAGGTAATTACACTCCTTATACTGCTGTCTTGACTTGCTGCCAAAACTGGCAAAGTAGGCATTTCCCTCAGACAACGCTGTTAATGAAAACTGTCAAAGTCCTTTCAACACTCCTTATTTTGTTATACTTATGTTGTCATCTCACTTGGGTGGCTTGCTAGGCTTTTCTCAACAATGTATTTCTTAGCAATATGCTCATGCCTTAACAATAACACACTGAATTGTTTCCCATTCCTTGAAAACAGCACTCTGAAAAAAAGAAGCTTTCCCTTTGGTTTTAAGGAAAAAAAAAAAAAAAAAAACAAAACCAGCAACAACAAAAACCAAAGCAACCCCCCCACACACACCCACCATCAAGACAAATAATGAAAAACAATTCCCAGCAGAGCTTTAACCTCAGCCTTGGAAGCTGGAGGCAGATGAACTATCATCTCTTCTCCACGAAGCAAAGTCTGGGCTAGGAGGGCTGCAACAAGGGAGTTTTAATGCTTCTGATATCAGAGGCCTGGCCTTAACACAGCATAGCCAGTCTTCTGCTGTTGGATCTTGTGCTGGCTGGAGATTAAAAATGTCCCCTTTTCACTTCCTTATCAGAAAAGGAGAGGCACAGATGTCTACAAAGCCAGCTAGAGGGAAAGTAAATAAATAAATCAATCAAGCTCACCAGCACACAGGTGTGTTTTCCTGAGGTATTGGTATAAAAAATGAACACATTGCTGAAGAAGCACACCTTCCTGCAGCCATGCAGAATCACAGTGGCATGGCAATCTCTTATTAATTCTTCTTGTGGAAGTCAAACTTAATAGACAGCATAGCTCTCCCTCTCCAGGCAAGAAAGTAATTTTTTCAGACTATATGGGTGTGCTAATAACTTCTACGTTTTCTCTCACCAGTGTGAATTGCTAAATGAGACCTTCACACAGAACCACCGGAAATAAACCTCTGAGATGACAACAAGAGAGAGGGTCAGCAAACACAAGGCATGATTACTTGGAGGATCCAAGAGTTTTTGCTTGATTGCCTGTAAATTCTTCAGTTCTGCCTCATTTAAAAGCTTGATCTCTTGCATTCCTCTCTGTCCTGCTGCACAGCTGTGTGGCTGAAAATGTCACCCCTCAGGTGGGAGTGTTTCCCAAGAACTCCACAATGCTATAAAGTTCTTTGGATAAGAGCAGCTATCTACAGCTTTTCTATGACAAGGAAGTGTTTGGCCTTAGCCTGATTGCAAACATTTCTGAATCAGCTAAGAGAAATATCAGATGGCATCTGTAGCCTCTAGCTCCCTGGAGGAATGAGATATGGTACAATGCAGGTGCACTGTGAGGAAGTCATCACTTCTCCTGACATCTGGATAAAAAGACAACTCTGTTTACTAGAGCAACCAAGTGCACCATTCATACAAAGAATGTTTGTCAGACTGTCTCAAGGAGAAAAATCATTGCTGTGCTCATATTCAATCAAATTGGAGGCATGAAAGCCACAGGAGGATGGTGGCTAGAGGCTGAGCATCTGTCTCACACATAATCCGAGCACCAAGGAAAAAAGTACAAGGGGAGAAAGAAAAAATCCACAACCTACTGACTTGAAAACTGTATCAGAAACAGAGTACTACAATCATTTCCTCCCAATCCATCACATTACTAGCACACATCAAACACACAGTTCTCATATTTTTGTTATCCCATTAGAAAAATCAATACAGAGCAGAAATTGATAACATAAAAAAGTCCAGCAAATTTTAGAAAGACACTGCACACAGAACTAGATCACATCGAGTTAATTGATACAGACTGCCAAGTGAAATGTAAATAGTTGTCCAACCCTTACAGTGTATGAAGGGTATGTTTTCAGAAGAAAAAAAGGTAACTCCTTTCTCTATCAAAATAAAGTTAGCATTGGAAGAAATCTTATTTTGTCACAAGTAACTAGAAGAAAACAAGATGATGTAACCAAGGCAATCATTTGCATATTACAGTGCTGCAGGTGGTACCACCATCTCAGCCTACTCACCATATTTCATCACTTCACTTCTAAATCCAGGGTCTTGAAATACAGAAAGAAATAACATCACTATTTCTGCTTTTACAGTAGTGAACAAACCTCAAAATATGGATCAATTTCCCATTATATTTCTTAGGGGTATCTATGTTCACTCAGTTTTCCTGTCCATTTCTGCTTTTCTGCTTCTCTCTTCATATGCACCCTAACACTTTGCTGGGTACAATTTGCCAGTCTAAAAATGATACTTGCACAGTCTGATCCTGGTAAAAGTCTTAGATCCCACAGATTAGTTAGAAGAAAGTAAAAGCTCTTTGAGTACCCAAGAGCTGAAAGGAAAAGGAATTCTGAAGAGAGCCATTTACTGCTTCTGTGATCCTTTCAAAACCGAAAGGAAAGTGTAAGAAACAGAAGCTGCAATTTCCTATTTCTGCTTTTCATTTTCTCTGTTCCCTTATTTATCACCCTCTGTCTCAAGAAACAAGACAATAGAACTGTAATCTGAAGAATTAAACAAACAGAAGCACTAAGATAGTATCTGTACAAAGGATGTTCAGAGATTTAATCGAATAAGTGTAATTTCCCTCCTTCTTTTAAAAAAATATTCTACATGAAGAAAAATTCAAGTTCGTCAGAATTAGTACTTGACTAAGTCAAAAAGGTTACTTCAGCAACCCAAGCAACTGCATAGTTTACAGATAGCAACAGTTATATAGCTATTTGCCAAGAACAAAGTGCTAGCATACTGTAAAAAGTTTAGGGAACCTAACCTTAGACACTTAACTCTGGAAATAGCCTTTTTAGCACCTTACATAAAAATTTTTGGAAGCAAAAACCCCCAAAATAATTTGCTCACACATTTAAGCTTACTTCTACTCCATATCAAGATCTTATCAAAACTGCCTTCTCTATGTTATACTAGCAAGAGATCTGAACAGTAAGAGAATATAGTTTACTCCTGTTGCCAAGCTAGTTATCAGCATTCAATCCCTGTCTAGCCTAACCCTACATAACCAGTAGCCGCCAATACCATTTTTTTAAGCAAAACTTAAATTATATGCAGTACGAACATTTATACTTGCAAGTTTTAACACATTTAGTTTTCCAGGAGGTAGACATCACAGATACAAACAGATATCTTGGAATCTCTTTCCATCATTGCTACTATTACTATTAAACAATAAGGTCAAATCACATCTTCCTTTACTGCTTATGCTCTCAACATCCTGTAAAAAATGCTACATTCACTTGGTTCATATTTAGAAGACTATTATTTTCTATTCTGCAAGCTAAACACTGAAATTGTGTTTGAAAAAAACATTGAAAAATCCATAGATCCTGAATACTCACTGTACCACACAAAAAAATAATCTTTCTTTTTATGGTCTTAATTTCACTCCTAACTTCATTTTTGTGTACTTATATCTTCTGAAAATTCTTCATTTAAAGCAATCACTTACAAGCACCTTCACCACCAAACCTAGAGTTCTTTCTGCACCTCCCTTGGAGGCAAGTTTTGTTTATCACAGAGATCAAATCCACCTGAGAAGTCAAAAACTTGAGATAGCAATCACCTCAGGTGGGGGGTTTTTGGTAGTACGATTCCATGTGTCAGCAATCTCAGTTAATTACCTCATTTGAGCAGTTATTCTTATTGCACCATGTCTAGCTCAGGCTAAAAGAAAGGGCTGATAGAAAGGAGGAAGAGAGGGTGGAGGAATGGAGGGAGAGTCAGTCAGTCAGTCAACTGACTGATTGTGATCTGTAATTGCAGGAACCTTTTTCTGCATAAAATTTCTGTTGCAAGCAAGTTTTCTTCTCTAGTTACTTTGTTTTTTCTGGAAAAGTTTTTTTTTTTTGGGGGGGGGGGGAGGTTGTGTATCCACCGTGG
>JAOBAS010000029.1:14739699-14774533 GCA_025311575.1 Elanoides forficatus
GGGGGGGGGGGAGGTTGTGTATCCACCTTGGTGAGGTGGCTTATTGCTATGAAACTTGGTGGTGTTTTATGCTGTAAAAGAGACTAACTGTTCATAGTTGAGGCCTTTCTTAGTCTTTCTTAGTCATTCTAGATGTTATAAGGTAAGCTATATTTCGTAGGGAAATAACAAGACAAAAATTCCTTTAACATTCCCCTTCTATAGCACTATTCTGTATATATCATATGGCAAAAGGCTGTTAGCTGAGGAACTTAAAAGAAGGAAAAGGGGGGAAAAAAAAACAAATCAAAACCAACATTTTATTTTTACGGGACTTTATATCCCCATTTAGTGAGCAGTACTCCATCTGGTTAGTATCACAGTTACCAGTTATTCTACTAGCACATTGATACGCCTTTTCATGGTAAAGCTATGTATACAGAGGAGAAATGCTTTTGGGATCAGCACTCCGTCATAAGCATCAGAGTAAGATTAAAAGAATAATTCCTATTTCTATGTTTTCTTCAGTTACTAACAAACAGTAACATTTATAGGGAATTTCTGTGGTTTAGCTGTTTCAAGACTGTGTATCAAAATTTCCTATTGTAGAAAGATACACAGAGCTATTCCACAGGATATGATTCCATTAATATTTCGCTTTAAATTTAAATGAAAAGTTCTTTTCCCCAGCTTGAGATAGTGTAAATAGCACTTTTAATGTTTTGGAGCAGCTCTAAACCTATACTTGCTATTTTAGTTCTGATGCAATTCTTTCTTCTGGATGGGTAATCTAACAAGAACTTATTGTAGCTTTACATTTAATTCATGAGGAAATCATATATTTTTGTTTCTTGAACAGCTTTCAGTACCCAAGCCTACCCCCAGTGTTTTCAGGAATACAGAAATATTCCTATAATCCATAAAAACTGTAGATGATGCTTCTAGAAATCAACTAGGTCAGGGGTTATAAGTTACTTTTAATTTTACATTTGAAAATTGAGGAAATGTAAGAAGTGTTTAAAACATGGAGCCAAATCTATCCAGCTTTCAGAATGTCTCAGATCTCAAAAGATTTTGTGATTTAGACACCTGAGTGGTGAAGTGATTTTTGAAAAATGAGTCTGGGTTAATGAAAAAAAATTAAAAATTTGTTACATAATTATTTTTTAAATATTATTTTACTGCATCATCTCATATACTATTATCTCAAGAAACAGTATGCAACTTCCAGAAGTTTTTTTATGTTTTTTTTTTATAAGCTTTTTCACTATTAACTGCCACTTCAATCTTATGCATCAATTTACACATGAACATTCCTGTATAAGAACAGGATATAGTTTCCACTTTTCAGGACTACTGCGGAAAATAGAGGAAGCTGATCTATTACATCTAATGATTTGTCAAATGGCAGTATAGTTATTTGGGGAAAAGCAAGCTTTTAATCTGCTCTTAATATAAGAGCTGACTACTGCCAGAATAGGCATGAGATTTGTTTCTTTTGATACTTCAGTAACAGTTAATTATCAATAATTTAGAAATGTACGATGAATTGTTTAGGATAATTGACTCCTGGGGCTTTTTTGAGTGATGACTCCAGAAAACTTGCACTGTGGCTTGGATTGTATAACTTTTTTTTTGTTGATATGTCTTCAGAAAAGAATAGGAAGTATTTCTAATAATGTACAGCAATTTGAAGTGAAAAGAATAACACTTTTGCTTTGAAGGGTGTCACTGAAAAATCATACTGAAGACTGAATGGGAAGTAAAAAGGGGTCATTTAATAATTAGTACGTATTAGTATCACGGTTCTCTCATTTCTTACAGTGCTACTCAGTAGCATAACCTGTATTTTGTTATAAAATAGTTGATGAATACAAACTTCTTAAATAGCCTTTTATAAATCTATATTCAAAACTGCTGAGCACTGAATGTGAGGGGGAGAGGAAAGACAGTATTTTGTCTCCACAAGCCTTCCCCAAATCATGTTATACGCAACTTAAATTGATTTCTAAAAGCATCATTAAGTTGGGCTACGGACTTAAGCTGTTTCACAGATGATTGTGTACTCACTCTGTACTCCAAGACAGCTGGAAGCTCTGTGGCTTCTAGTTTTGACTGAGGCCAAGTTAATAAGCCCTGTTCAGTAGCAGAATATGTTAGATAGGTTATGGCACCACAGTAATGAGGCTATATGCTCCTAGGCAGCATAGGCAGGCAGTGTCTACTAGAGCATAGGCAGGGCAGGCTTGAGTCTGCCCACTAAATGTCATGGTGACATGAAAGCTGAATCTTAAACCGGTGAAGTGTCTATGAAGCAGAGTACAGCTCTATCTGTATGTCCAGTTCTGGAGGAGAAGGGGTGGCAGGAGTTTAGTCTTATGTCTTAACAGATCATGTTGGATGGTGCCAGGAGTTCTCTGTTGGTTATTTGTCACATGGTTAGATCTTGCTTGCCTGATGGCAGTGAATGTGGTGCTTAAGGACATGGTTTAGTGATGGACTTTGTGGTGTTAGGTTAACAGTTGGACTTGATGATCTTAAAGGTCTCTTCCAACCTAAACAATTCTATTATTCTATGAATGCATTCTTGCTTATGGAACAAATTGGGGTGGAGTTATAGTAAAAGATATAAACTGTTGGAAACTCCAAATGCTACCTCTGTGTTTTTTCTAGCAGTGAAGGGAAACAGTCTCCTGTACTAGAATGGAAGCTTTGTTATTCATACTCAGCTGTACTCCTGACAGCATGAGGTATGCCTATTGTCTTGCATGGTGTTATTTGTTTTATTTTCCTCCACACCATAGCCTGAAATGATGAGAGAGATTTCCTTAGAAGACAGTGTGTGCATGTTTGTGTGAAGGATAACTCATGAGGAAGAAGAGAGTACTCCAGCCTCTTCTCCTCAGTCAAATGACATGGCTGAGCAATAGACAAGCCAATTCTAAGTCAAACTCAGTGCAGTTAGGACAAGTGCCTAAGGTAGTGATAGCACAGGTAATGGAGAAAGGTGGGAGGATAGCCTTGGGCCAATCAGACTTCCGGAGGTGCAGAAGTGGCAGAAGTAGTAATCAAGCAGGCAGTCCAGCTGACAGAGGTGGGTAGCTGCCCATCAACACAGCTGCCCAATCTGGTGACTGTTCCCTATATATCTTCATCTCAAGATGTTGGTAGCCTGGAAGCTTAAAGCCAAGCTGACAAAGGGTAGTGAGAGGCTGTTGAAGAGGTATAGGGATTGCCCTCAGCATCCAAAAGCACTGCTAGGGTCCTCATTTTTCTACAGTAATTTCATTATACTTATTGGTACACTGCTCCCAATAAGGTTTTCTTTTTTGGAAAGTACACACATAGTTGCTAGAATGTGCATTTCATAGTCTTCAGAAAGATATGGAACTAGATAATTTTAAAGTACTGGAGTTAATTGAGCACAAGCACTACTTGCTTTTTCAAGCAGCTATAATAAAATAAAAACAGAGTTAGATTTTCCTTTCATACCTGAAAGATAGAAAATGGATCAGCAAACTTCTAGTGATGATCAAGCTCCAGAACATGCAGACTGATGTGGAAAAAAAAAAAATATCCTAAGGCTCTATGATGTCAGAAACTTCTTCTGTTTTATTGTCTGTCTAGTGCATTACAATGATAAAATAAGAAAGGATACAAAACTGGGAACTAGGTTTTTTTTCTAAATGTAGGCTAGAAATATTTAAATTTTCAAGTACAGCAATTATTTCTGTGTAACACAGATGCATATTCTATTAAATTCAAACACATCAAGAGGAAGTTGCTTACTTTTGAAGGATTTTTTGATTTTAAATTCTATATAATATTGTCCACCAGCTCCAAGCTAGCTGGTTAAGTCTATCAGCATCTTACCCTTCAGAGTATTCTCTAAAACCTTTGGATTCTAGGAGTGTAAAGGCTGAAGGATTGGTTAGGATTGGGCCCCGAGGTCTTTTTGACCTTCTATCCAGTGAAACACTGCTGAAACTTCTATGTATTTCGGGGATTTTGAGTGATAATGTTTTATATGTACTTGTGTTATAATTTGCTAGTTGGAAATAATGCCTCTTAGAAGGTGATACATTGTTTCCTTCTTTTTTTCCATCAAAGAAATTACTTAGGGAAGCAATAACCATCTTGTATTATGCCTGCACAGTATATTCTTGGCAGTCAAGCCTCAGATTCAATAAAGTTTGACCTATGTGGATCACATTAGATTCCATGAGCAAGGATCTCTGTCAAGAAACAACCCTTGCTCCTAAGCAAGTTAAAGTAGGAGCTACAGCTCTTGTATTAATAGTGATGGATCTGAACGGTGAAAGTTCAGAGATGGCAGGCAGCAAGAAAAAAGAAATCAGGAGTTAACTTGGGAATATAAAGTTATTGGGTCTATTTGTGTGGCACAGTGACTATTCAGTGTTTGGCAGTGTGGGGGAGAACCCCACTAGATGTGGCTTTTTTCATGACACTCAAATGCAAGTTTTATGTTTAGCTTGCAGAATTGAAAATAATAGCCTTCTAAATGCAAACCAAGTGAACACAAGGGTCTCTACAGGGAGTTTAGAGCAGAAGTAGGAAAGGAAGATGTAGCTTGACCTCATCGTTTGAGCTTAACAGTAGCAATGTCTTTGGCTATCATTGCACAGCAAAGCATACAAATCAGACACCTAAACAGCTTCTGGTTTTTACGTTAACTCCACATTGACTTTGGGAGCAGCTATTCATACTGACTTTGGGAGCAGCTCATATTATGTATTCTTCAGCATAAATCTGTGCAAAGTAAGTTATGGCATGTTCTCTCAGGCAGCACCAATGTCCCATTCTTGCATAGTAAGTTATATCAGTCAGCACATATGACCCCTGTGTTTTGAGATTAACGCCTTCCAACTAAAGACTGCAATCTGCATTAAGTAATCAAAGCAATAAGTTAAACTGCAGCATTTTGATGCCTTATCTCATTCAGAGGCAATATATTCAAAAGAATGAATCACCAACACTTAACTGTTCCTTTCTATTACACATTTTCTAAAGTAACAAACTGATTAAACACTTGTACAAAAGCTACCAAACTCAACTTCTAGTATAATGCCACAGTTCATAAGGTTCACAGTAAACGACTTCATTTGCAAATGACATCTTTAGGTTCTAAAAATTATGCCAAAGGTTACTTAAATATATGTATTTATTTTGGCTTTAGCTATCTAACATCATATTTAACAGAAAATGCATTGAAATTATAGTAAAATTAATAGCCAGAAAAAATTCCAGTCTCTTTTAAAGACAAGCTAAATGAATAATCTATCTCCCCTTTTTGATTTATTCACAAGCCCTGAAAAATGCAGAGGTGAGAAATGCTAAACAATGCAAATTCCTTAAGATACATACTAGTATAAGAAACATATAATGAAAAATGAGATGGTGTAAGCGCTTTCTAATTTCAAATGAGGAATATTAGTTTAAGAATATCAACCAGTAAGAGGAAGTATGGTTTTTGTTTTGGGGGATACTTTTAGACTAGAACAATCAAGACTAGAAATTTTAAACAAACCTTTTTTTTTAGCTATATTCAAGTCTATTTACTATAAAGTTGAAGTCTAGGGTATCAACAGCCTAGACATGAAAATCTCTTAGCTCGTTAGCAGTAATCTCAATATTTTAAATTACTCAATATGGTAGTCATTTAGAACTCTGACATGGTTAAAAACCTTAAAAAATTGTTTTGGTAATTGAATACTGGTTCACCAGACCAGTCTCAAACTCATTTCAAACACAAAGAGGAAAAAAGGTGTCCTTGAAACTGCAAACACTTTTTATCTATCTGTATCACCTTACTTTAAATCGCTGCACAAAGTCAACTATTGAAACAAAACATACAAGTTTTAGGGGTATGACATATTTTCATAACTATAAATTTAATTAAACATTACTTTTGCTCTATCTTTGTTTCATCCATTCAACACAAATTCTTTCTTTCCTCATCTTAGACTGTTCCCATAGCAGATTGCATCTTTCTTGCTTTTCACTGGTTGGCTGAACTGTTTAAAGGGAAATATAACAGAGAAACATCATACAGCATTTTCTGTGCAATATTCCACCAGAATAAATATGATGGCCCACCCTCTGGCACTCTCTATACTAAAATGCAATTAAGGAAGTCACTATACATAAGTAAGTCACAACATCATGTCCAAGATTTTGTAGTCCTGACATTCAACTTACTGAACAGTAGAACAGATTCATATTGACTAGAGAAGAAAAATACAGGCATGAGGTTTTTGCATAGTACATAGTAATTAGCCCTACACATACTTAGATCCTAAAGGCTTAGAATTTCAAAGGAATTTTTCTTTGCAAAACCAACCTTTTCATCTCTCCACCCCCTCCAAAAAAACTAAACACGAAGACTAAGCCCCTGAAAGACTGAGACTGAATATATTTATACCTTATCAAGTAGAGACACAAAGCTCAAACTTAAACTTCCTCATGAAAACAAACAGATTTCCTAAGGGATTTAGGACCCTGTTTTCCAGTCAGATTTGGGTGTCCAAAATTATAGATAAATTTAAGATGATTGGCAGTGTTTGCAGAGAGAATAAAAGATGTTTCATACTCTGAATGTCAGCTCTCCGTAACTTATATCTATCAAGGTATGTCCAAACTCATTTGCTGCAGAAGACAGAAGCAAGGGATCTGTTTTGAGTTTCCCAGATCCTAACTACAGATCTGCCTCAAAGTGCTGTCTTACAATGCTGCTTTCAAAATTATTAAAATTGCATATATGACAATTGCAAATCTGACAAGTTAAATGGGTCATAAGACACAAGATGACAAATTCTCCTTCCTTATTTCCCAATTCAACAGATTATTTTAACAAAGTAAATTCAGACTTCAGCATTTCAAAGCCCATCCTGAACAGACAATTACTACTGAATGATTAAAGGAAATACAAATTATAAAGTGCTCCTTGGCTCTGGAGTACTTTAGTCCATTAGAACTATAAAGGCTTTTAACTTATTGAACTTCAACTTTTTGGTGGTCATATGAAGACAGTGCTTTAATCCCAGCAAGAAGGTTTAAGATGCTTATAAAAACCACAGACATTGTAATACTGTTTGTAGATTCCTTCTTTTGATTTTTTTTCTTCAGGGAAGGATATTTTGGCAAAATTTCTCAATCTATATTTTAATGAGAGAGCTAAGACCTTATTTCCAAAACACAGAAGATTAAAATAGGGTAAGCGCTCAGAAACAAGCAGGTGCAGGTAAGGCAATCCTGCTAGGTGAAGGCTATCTACCAGTATCTCTTCAGTTGGAAAAAATCAATTATAACTGTGAACAAGTATTTTGGAACAGAGTTTTATTTTAGTTTTCAAATCAAGCTCATATGAACTTTTAAAAAAAAATATCCACAACTTGTTTTATCTACCATCTAAAAAGCGTCAGAAGTTTTCCATAGTATGTTTCTGAGTGCAGTGATGCACGTTAATGGTATGGCTGTAGTGCCAGGCTGCTCAGATAAAAGCAGCGTATGAGATGAGCCTCTGATGTATGCTTAGGTACTGTTCCAGTTCAACATATACAGTAAGTATTCTTTCTCACTAGAAAGAACATTTCATGTTTTGAGAACTCTAGGCTTATACTGGAAGAGTACAAGCCAGCTATTCTTCCACATTTGTCTTTCAATGCATCGCCCAAAAAGAAAAATGCTGAATCAATCAAGTATTTGGTACATGACACTAGTAAATGAGTGGAAGACAAAAGGACTCAAATCCAGGCTGTCAGCCTTATATCAAAATTTTTTACAAACATCTTTGAGGACTTTTCAGAATGTCATGAAAATAGAGCAGTTCCAAGAAGGTGCCATTTGGTACTCCAGAGCGTTCTCCCTCTATTTGCAAAGAAATATCACAGGAACAGCCTGTTCTCATACTGGGATGGGAACTAAACCTCTCCATAACATTTTCAGTGCCAAGCAGCCCGTCCCCCATCTGTCTGCCAGCAGGAGAGAGAGAAAACAAATAAAAAAATGGAAAAGAGAAGCAACCAGAATTTGGGCATAGGAAAGAAACAGCTGCTAAAGGGACAAAAATGAGGTGAAGAGAATCAGACAAAGAATCATAAAGCAGGTAATAGAACAAAACCATGGCAGAAAAGTTCCCAAAAAAGAGAGTGTGGGAGGGAAAAAAAGGGGGGGAGGTGCATAAAAATAAAGGAAATTTTCAGGAGGAAAGGAAGGGAAACATAATGCCAGATGTACTGTAGGTATTTACCTGTATTAATAATGAGAAATTTGATCAACAGAATGACTGAGTAACAGTGTGGTTTGATTGTTCTAATATATGGGTTTTAATTTGTTTTGATCTTAGTTTCTCAGTCTTGAAACCCATGCCATAAAAAAACAAATTAAGGATCATTGTATGAAAGTTATTTTCTACATTTGAATAGGCTTTATAGGAGGAAAAATAATCAGCCACTTAAATGTAGACTTTCTGAGTTTTCCGATTATTCCAACACAAACAGATAAGCACTCCTATGTGCCTGGATGAGAAATGTGGGTAAAATAAGCAAGCAAGCAAAAGAGCAGAAAGTAAAATGGAATTAAGTACAAGATCTTTAATCTTATTGTAGAAACATACAAGTAGCTGCCACAGGTGAGATGACCCAGCAAGACAGTTTAATGGTAATATTGGTAGGATGAACTCTCAGTCCTGGACACTTCAGAATTAGGAACCAGGCTTTTTAGAATTAGGAAATTGCCTTTAAAATAATTAGACATTAAAAATGTAAAGAACATTTGATTATCTTTTTTTTTTTTTTTTGAGATAGTTACTTTTAGCTTCTAAATATCATTCTGTGGAGTATTTGCTCTAATTTTTACTTTTGGGGGTTTTTTTATGGAACAAGCATAAGGCTTTGTTTCTATATACAAAGTCAGTAGATAACACTTCCCCAAAAATCCTATCTGTAGTAAGGTGCACAGTACAATTCTAGGAGATGGTAAACATGGTGAGAAAGGGCTATAATACACAAAATTGGGAAGCAGAAGAGGAGCCAGGAAGTTATTGGAGCCATTGTATCTCTGAAATTTTGTGTTGTCTTCCCTCAGAACACAATAAGTGTGACTGAAATGGGAAGGATAACCTTTCACAAGCAGTTTGGTGTTGCATGTTACAGAAACATGTGCTACACTGTTCCTTGCCTAGAGATTCAGAGGAAAAATAGGGAGTCGTAGCTTTATCAGTTATCTTCAACACTCATGATATTCTCCTCTGTCATCCAAAAGACAAGGCAACTCCTATGTGCTCTAGGTGTCTGAAGATTTAAATCATTACTCAGTAGTGAGAAAAATCACCAGAACACCTGTCTGGACACACATGATTCAAGTGTAAATTCATGTTTGAATTGACTTCCTTTCATGTCACTGACCTGTCTTTTGTTCTTCAGTAATGGTGTATATGCAGTCAATCAACTATGCCATCAGGAAGATAGGTTTCTACCTTCAAGTCCTGACAGCTTTGCTGGCAGTTAAAGAATGTCTTTTTTACTTTCTATCTTAGTTTTACTACAAACAAAAGAAGATAGCACAATAATTCGTGGTTACTTCATGCATGCTGTCATGAGGATGATTAAACCTAAGGCTTTCCCAAGGCATTGCAAAGGAAAAGCATCATTCAGCTGTTGTAGGCTTTCTATTCCTGATACTGACACACAAATGTAACAGGCAACTGTCATGAAATTAGATTATCATGCAGTATATTCCTACTAATACTCTTTATTCTGGGTAATTAATTTGCTGACTCTGTAAGTCTCATTCCTGGGAAATGTTTGTCTTAGTTACTACAGCATTTTGTTTGTTTATTTATATATTACCAAAATTCTAAACTCTTAATAAAAGTCTAAGATACAATGAAAATAAGCCATTACAACAGGAAGTACAGTCCTTGGGAGTATACTACCCCAGCAGATGTTTTCCTCCCACAAACACAAAGAAACAAAATAAGACCAAATAGAAGGCTGTGTGGGTGGCAGAGCATTTCTGAAAATATCCATGATTGCACTTAGAATTACTTTTAGTATTTGAACTTTGGCCATACTAAGAAAGAACAAAAAACTTCTTGCATAGTGCGCATTAGATATGCATTTTAAAACTAGCTTACATGTTTCAGTAGCTGAATCACTAAGAATCCATTACTCACCAGTTACAGTATGTTATTGAAGATTTACTGCTGGTTAGAATCATAGAATTATTTAGTTTGGAAAAGACCTTCAAGATCATCGAGTCCAACCGTCATCCATGCCCACTAGACCATGGCACAGAGCACCTCATCTATGCGCATTTTGAATACCTTCAGGGATGGTGACTCAACCACTTCCCTGGGCAGCCTATTCCAATGTATGACAACCCTCTCAGCAAAGAAATTTTTCCTACTATCTAACCTAAATCTCCCTTGCCTCAACTTGAGGCCATTTCCTCTCATCCTGTCTCCAGCCACCCGACAGAAGAGACCAGCATTCACCTCACTACAACTCCCCTTCAGGTAGCTGTAGAGAGTTGTGAGGTCTCCCCTCAATGGCCATATGGGTTGTAGCCCATTTAAAAAGAAAGCAGTATGTACCACACATGAGCCAAACAGGTATGGCAATGGCAATATAATTATTTTAAAATTATTTTAAAATGTGATTTTCCATTACCCTTGTCTCTGTTATCCTATATGTATCATGTCTCCTCTGGCAACAAGGTATACTAGGTGCAACACAGGGTTTCTAAGACATTGGTTCTCTACATACTTTGTTGTTTATTTTCTTCTATTATAATACCAACTATACTGGCTTATTCAATTGGAAAAAAAAAAAATTAAAAAAATTGCCCTGGTTTGACCAGGACAACTCCTACTGCTTCTTAGCAAGTTATCACAGCTGCTCATTTTAATATTAAAAGTGCTCCTAATTTGTGGTGAGTCTTGAACAAGCATAAATGTATCAAGTGTTCAGAAAAGGGGAGGGAAAAAAAATTAGATACAGATTTCCTTCTACACCTTGATCTTTTGTATTTTGTTGTCTCATGCAAATTATTATACCTCTCAGTGATGCTGTCCTGGTGGTATGTCAGAGCTAATTCACAGAAGAATATATACTTCCCTCAAAATATAACAGGAGAATTTCACAAAAGATTTCTATATACGTACAGCCTTTGATGTTTATTAGTCTCACCGCATATTTAGAATTCACATCAAGGTATTGGAAAACCCTTGAGACAAATGTATAATTCATATTTTGTATGTATTATACTCATTGTATATATTAAATTAATTTTTATTGATTTCTGTTCATTAAATATTTGCAAAAATTGTAACATTCTCAAGATTATTATATATTCTAATTTTTTATTTCATTAACATCTTCAGAGCTGACCTCTAAAATGGTGACATTATTGTCATTATGTATTCACCTTAACTTGTGCTATACTGGTTATTTTACAGATTAGTAGATTATATAGGGTTGTGGGACTTTTTGAAACACACATCTGAGTATCTGTCCAATCTTTTTAAGTGATGTCTTTGTTCACAGACTTCAAGACTTTCATAACTAGTAAATAACATGCATTTTTCAAAAACAATATCTGACATATTACTTTATTCCAAACTGATTTTTTTTTTGTTTCTCATTGCTGGAACAAGTATGCTGCACATGTTCACGAAAAAAACCCAAATCTTTTAACCATGTTTAATTGATTTTGATTTTAAACCAAATTTAATATTTGCAAAATGCTTTTTAACATTGTTCATTTAGTTCTGCTGAAGTGGCTGTAAGGTCATTGTGTACAGCAAAGCATAAAGATATTTCAATATGCATTTATCTTCTCTATATACACTTACAATTTCCTTGAAACAGCCACAAACCGGTATAAATCAGACAGAATAGCAAAGCACTACCAATTATTATTATTTTAAGATCAGAAGCAAGAATGAACAGTATTTGTGTTCCTGTCCTTCATAGAAAACTTTGAGACATACATCCCCTCCCTCATTCCCATTTTGTGGAATTTAAATTCAGAATTTTACTTTCTACTGTTTACAAATAGTTTTCCACTCAGAAATTATTTTCCAGTTCCAATATCATCAATGTTCTGTTCATGATTGTTGGTTGTAGAAAACTGTAAGTATTCAGTATTTATTTTTGGATAGTATAGTGCAATTACTATACATTCATCCTAAAACATCTGGGGAGGAAGGCTATGGGTGGTAAATGAAGCTATGTTCCCCTGTAATTTATCACCTTGATAATAGGGTCTAAAGCAATGCCTTTAATTCTATTTTGTACTGCTGACAGAGTCTGTGGTGATAATCCAACATTATCATGCAAGGTAAGTGATAGTGCTTCTTCAATTTTGAATCCAGTTCACATCAATATCTTAGGGCATTGCTAGAATCTAGGGTTACTCCAATCTGTTATACCTATGGTGTCACAATATAGATTGTCAATTTAGCCAAAAGTTAATAGGTTGCATAATTAGTATTTAAGATGCTCTTGACAGCTAAGAATCCCTTTCTAAAGGAGAGATGTCCTCTTGCTTAAGGAGCAGAACAACACATAATATATAGATTAGAGCTTTGATTTTGGGAACAGGTCTTTCCTACTCACTGTGTCTAAAGATGACATTTTTTCTTACTGTACAACAGTACAACGGGGATGGATATTTACCATTCAATTCTGATCTAAACTATTTAATGTACAGCCACATGCCTTTACCAGCTCTACTGTATTTTGATTCTCTTCCATTTATCCCATGCTTAATGACCAAAGTTTGGTGTTTTAGAACAACATAATGAGCTGTTGTCTCAGACAACTGCTATTGAGTACTTATGCTTTGGCACCATGACCGATTTAGCTACTGGACATGACATTTAACCATGCATCATATCCATAGTCAGTTAAAGCATATGCAAATACTGAGCATTTTATCACTCATGCCTAACCTTGCCTTAAGCATGGAAAATGTTCACTAGTTTAATACAGAACAAAAAAATTGTTAGCATGTTAAACAATAATCTAGCCTTTCAGCTTCCATCCCCTTCCACACCTTCTCAGACTTTGTGATTCTCATATTCAACTTTTACTGCCCTATCACATTTTTAATATTTGTTTTCTAACTAGGTGTTTGCTTTTACTGCTTGCAATATGGGAAGCTATGGTTATTATAGATTTGTCTGTATGTATTGTTCGCCTGTCTGTCACTATTTGGTATGGGATTTATCATTAAGCTGTTTCTACAGTTCATGACAAAAATATTTAACAATAAAAGCACTGTCAGCTTGACTGAATCAGATACTCTGAGAAGAGATCAGCTGTACCTTTAGTAGATTACACTGTATGTAGAGGGTGCTGTAGGAAAACCAAATTGCAGATGAAAGGGAGTCAAATAGCGGACTACAAAGTGAAGTCAAATTTCAGACGATGTTCTGAAAGCCTTCTCTGGAAAAAAATAAAGTTATGTATAATCCTGGGAATAAGACAAAACATTCAGCCTTTACTCACAGAACATCAGCAAAATCGTTTCTGTGGTTCAAAGTCAGCATTACAGACCCTAGTTTACTTGCATTTGATTTACCGAGCTTTGGAGTATATACACTATAATAATAAAATTTGACTACTTATGAAGTAACCTTTAATTAATCAAAGGAATAAAAGACTTAATACAAAGATACCATTTCATGAAAGATGATGGAATTAGAGTTAGGATTTCAACCAAAACCTTCCTGCCTTTTTATTAAAAAATATCTGACAATCTGTTTTCAGGCAAAATTTGGAACCTTAATTTCTGAAATATATCTAAAATGTACATAGGATCATAGTTTCAGCATCTCATGCCCCATTCTGTGGTGAGAAGGAGGAGTGGGCTGGGATTTGAACTACCTCTGCCCTTTATTTTTGAGGTATTACAATGCATTTTCTATTCTTATAATAATTAGAGACAGTTGTGCATCAGAACTGTAGCCTGATGGAAGAATGGGGCCTGTAGGAAGAAAAGTGAGATACATGAGCTGAAGAATGAGGATTTGGAGCTGAGTTGTGCAAATTAAAAAAAAAAAAATCTCCTAAAAAAAATTAAAATTGTCTAAGAAGAGGCCACTTATGAACAATCCTAAGTAAGAATACTAAATATAGTGTAAATTATGCTTAAGCCAGCATTTTCTAACTGAAAGAACATCGGTCCAGGTAGAATCAGTTACTTCTTTCATATTGTCTGTTAGATTATAAGATTGTTACTGCTGATCAGTTCCCTATTATTTTTCTGTTTATAGAGCAACTAAAAATTAAGAAATGAAACTCTAAAGCATAATTATTTACTATCATAAAAATAACAAAATTCAGTATTTTTTCACATAAATATATCTATATATAACTGGGGGGGGGGAGGGAGATAGACCATGTATTTTCAATGTTTTGAAATTCAAAGAAGACATTTTTATGATGAGTTAGCTCACAAGTTGTATAGGTAATATTAAACAAAATTAAGATTAAAGAATATAATTATATGTAGTATGACTTCATAGAAGATAACAGGCCTATTGGATACAGAATTTAAACTTAGTTCAGTCATAACTCTAGAAGTTCTGAAGACAAAATGTAGTGAGATTTCCATATGATTTCAGCAATCCACAAAAAAAGCCCAGTTTTCTGTAGTGTCAGCTCTCTAAAATGGTCACTGCAAGACTTTCTGTAGATGCTTATGACTCAGATGCAGTACGACAGAGAAGACAATAAAGGTGTACAAATTACAGTGCGGAACTCCTCAGGTCTTTCTGGTAGCTCTACATGAGTCTTGGCATCCACCACACATTAAAAGAAAATTTGAGTGAGTTTCTAAGGAAAAAAACTCTTTGAACTGCACTTTTGTACATAACTTTGACCTTATAATCTGTCTTATAGCTAACTGTTCTTTAAAGATGTGACCACATTAGAGTAATTGACAATTTTAGCATTTCATGTTTAGAGGGAGAAAGGCACAATGAACAGTGAAAAGTGCTGCATCTTAGTCTTACCTTGCATACCAAAAATTGAAATGAGGTTTTCTACTTGGTCTCTGCAAAACAGCTTAATTGGACTTGGTTTTGTAACTGCACTTGTCCAAATACAGCCTGATCTAGCCTATAACAATTGGCAGAACTGACACTGACTCAAAGGGTACAGCTCTGAGATCTAGTATGGCAAACTAAAAGTTTTCTGGCAGAAGCCTATGCTATGGTGAAGGGGAGCATTGGTGAAAATTTTATGAAGTTATCTCTATGTACAGTGTTTGTTGAAAGGCATGAGCATGTTCCTTCCCCCATAACCATCCCTCATTACTAATGGTTTACTTGTCTTCTAGGCTTAGTTACTAGCTGCAAGCCATTCTCATCAATTTCTGTACAAGCAACTGCAAGATTTTAGAAGACTTTAATTTCACAATCTTGCCCATTTTTAAAGAAGAGTACTTTCAATGGATATGGCTAAAATGGCAGTATCTGTATGGACAGAAATTTAGTTTTTAAAAAAAGCTCATTTCAAATCTTAGCCAGCTTATTTATCACACTCAAGCTGCCAAGAATTGCTGTGCAAAATCTGTCAGTTTTTAAATGCTATCTACTGCATATTCAAAGAATATTCCTTGAGTTACATCACACACAGCTACCCACCCACCCCCAGATCCTGCCTACACATTCAAATAATTCAGAGAGCAAGGTGACAGAGCAACATTAACCTATCACATCTGAAGGGTTATTTAGGCTTTTATTTTGATTGATTTTTTTTAAGACAAAATGAGAACACCAAACTTGCCTTTTTCAACCTTAACTTTCCAAACAGCTATATTCTTTTTTGGAGGCTACTTCCAGCAATAAGAAGCGCTGGCTACTAGAGTCCCTATAGGTAGTGATTTCTGCAGGAAGTTTTGTTAATCGAAAATTTCACCAAAATACCTTAACAATCTCACCCGGCAAAACTCCATGTCATGAACATTCATAAAGCATAATTTCAGCAAGGATCCCATTCTGCCACTTCAACTCTATAGAGCAGTGCTTGGCTCAAGATGAGCAGCTCTTTTTAGTTGAAGGGATTGGTTCAGGCAGGGAAGGATTATTCACCCTGAGTGAGAATGGCAGAATTAGGCTGGAGAAGCCAGAGGAGCCTTTGCAATATCAGGCCAACACATTATTTTAAAACAGCTAGGAAACAAAAAGGGCTATAAAGAAGGAACAAATGCTGTCTTAATTTAAGCAGGGGTGCTGTTTTTAATTCCTCTAATTGTGTTAAACTGCTAATAGGCTAATTTGAAGAGCCCAGCACATTCAAGAGCCTGGTATTTAATTAACAAAATCACACTTCACACAATGCCAGACAAGGGGTCAATCCTTGAATGAGGAGCTCCCTAGAGGGGAAAAAGCAAGATTAATGCTGCAGAAATTTCTCATTCATTCCTCTGCTGCTAAATATCATTGATTGGAAAGGACACTATTGTTTCTTAGTTACTTCATTTGACATAGCTTTTCTTCTTTTCCTACTCTAGCCTGTCTCTTTTTCTGATCCCTACATCCTCACTCAGCTAGACTTTGACCTGTATCAGGCTTTATGCATTTGCAATTATATTTATAAACTCAAATAAGGCTGGACGCTAACAGTGTTATTCATGTAGACTTCTGCAATGGTGACACTACTTTCACTGATGACAGTTTAGTATAATCTAGAAGTTCCAACTTTATGTCAGGAAAACAACTGCATCTGGCTTTGAAGGATTTTACATGCCACTAACGATGCTGGGCAAACTTTAAAGGATTCATATAAATGCTTCAAAGTTCAGCTACTATCCTAGTTAACCCAAATGTCTTAGCTTTAGGATGAGACCTTGTAAGAGTTGATTACCTTAGCTCAATTTTATTTCAACGGATTGCTCAGAATTAATAAAGGTAGCAGAATCCAGCCCCCATTTGGACAGCATGCACACACAAAACTTAAGCAGTGAGAAGCTGTGGGGAATATCAATGAACAAGGAGAAGATATTGTTTGAACAAAAGGCATTTTAACAAGCAAAGAGAGACTACCCGGTGAACATATTCAAGAGTCCTGGCAGGCATGATTTCACAGGTAGAATTCAGAACAATTTTCAGTCAGGCAAGCTTCTTCCTTGCTCCTTAAGTCAGGGCAATTTAAATATAAGTTTACTACTGCTTAACTGAGGCAACATCCAAGAGAATATGTATAAATAGCAGTGAGGATCTTTAAAGGTAGTTTTTGTCAGTGGCAAGATGCTTTCACTCCTAGCAATTATAAAAGTACGCCTGGAGCTACATTAACCACAATAGCTTTTCATCAACAGTCAGTCTTCTCAATTAGCAATAAGAGTTGCTTCTGGCTCAATACTTTCCATAGCTAATACTGTGCTTGTTATCCTCAAGTATTTTAAGTTAAGATTAGTGACATTCTGTTATTTACCACGACAGTTATTTGATGTTGAAAAAGGCCTTAAAGAGCAAGTTTGTTTAGATGTACGTGAACATATATGTATAAACTTTAGGATGAAAATTTACATTTATATTGCATGCAAAGACTCCAGCCTTCTCTTTCTGGCATTTCTAGTTCTAACAGACTTTAGTCTATGGACAATGTTCAAGAATATAAAGTATAACATCTTTTTATTTTAAAGAAAATGGCACATTTCCACAATGTATGTGGAATATGTGATTCCTCCCTGCAATTCAATCTGTACACAATACTTGTGCAAAAGATCAAGTATACAATTTTTTGAAAGAAAAATAATTAAGAATCAATTAAAAAAAATAGTGGGAGGCCAATGGTGAATGTGTGGGCCTAGTATTTTAGCCTTTGTTAATAGTCTAAGAAAAAAGGCAAATTACGCTTACATTCCATCAGCAAATAGGTTGATAAAAAATGTTTATTCATTGGACACAACCTAATCCCTTTTAAGTTTCAATAGTAACTAGCAATATGTTGTCCTAACTTCACAACCAAAATAATTGTTTTAGTTACTTCATAGTTCTGGAAACAACTCCCTTGAAAAATGTCACTTCTTTTCTCTTTTACCTAGTGTATTTGTATGATTCACCATGAATGCTCAGCAATCTTAGGCATATTTAAAGCTTCAGTTGCATCAATGAAATTATAGGAAAAGCAGTTTTATGGTATTTCTCAGGGAAAAAAAAAAAACAGTTTATGAAGAATATGAGCATGATTTGCCTTGGACACATCTATCACCTAACTGTAAGAACTATGAAAATTCTTTACCATCATTTGCAAATCATTATGTTAGAAGTGACCAGCAGAATTCAAATGCATTATTATGAGAATAATTTCAAGTGGAAATTTCAGTAAATTACTTTGGAACAATCACATGCTCCCAAAATAAATCCTTTACAATCCTGTGCACCTTTAATATATTTAAATAGAATAAATATCTGAATCAGAGGATAAACTCTTTTCTATGGGTGAGCGATACCTTAAAACCACAGATTATTTATTGGACATTTCATTTTAAACTGAGCCTTCCATATCTGTTCCACCTTCCAATTGCAAATACAGAAAGAACAAGATCCTGAAATACACCTTTAAAAGTTAGATTAAGCGATTTAAATGCATGTGTATGATCCTTGTTTGTGCAATACGGATTTGCACTGTTCTTCTTATGGCTTAATTACAAACCAAGAAATATGTTCTTCCTAGAGGGTATGACGTTTCTGCAATTGTTAAACAACAATTCATTATAATCCAAAAGCTCCTTCTGATGCACACACATAAGCAATGGTAGCACGGCTTTACTACACTTCTCTTACCTGCGACGTCACTATCAGGTGGTATATCAAACTTCATTCTAAGAAAGACAACTTTTTGCCAAATTAGACGGCAGTGTGCAAGTAGACACACACAAAGTATGCTGCAATAATTTTAACTTACAGTACTGTGCTAGCCACTAACTGGATAAGTTTCTAACTGTAATCCTCAAAAATGCTACTAAACACCTTCACAAAGAAAAAATATTAGAAAAGCAATGGATTACATTCTCCCTATAGTGCAGATACACAGTCCTTAAAAGTCCACATTCTTTTCTCTGATAAAAAAAAAAGAGAGAAATTACATAAGCAAATAAAATAACATGTTTGATTTTATTCACTGGAGGAATATAGTTTTTCAAACTTGGGATTGAAGTTTATAAACCTCTACTTAGGCTTTTAAATTTAAAGGCCATCTTGATTTTTTTTTTTTTCTGAGATAGTGATCGGTGGGCTCCAAGTTCAGAATACATGCCTTCCATTTAAGGTTCCCTGTTAGATTTTCTATTAGCCACCTGCAGGTAACCAGATGCTAAGCTACTTGATAGCATTTCCTATTAGCTTTCTACCTCTGAAGGCTTAGAAAATGATAGGCACAGAGATTTAACTAGCATTTAGTCTGAGTCTGGGCTGTGCAACTCCCATCATTTACACAGGAGTTTACCACTGCTCAGCACCTTCAAAAGCCGTAACTCCTTCTTTCTGCAACAAACTCTCACTGGAACTTTATAGTCAATAAGTTCTATGTGAAAATTTCTTAAGCTTTCAATATCTTTCTTGCCCCAATTTGTCTTATTTATCTATCATTTTATTTCTTTATGTGTAGCTCCTTATGCGAGGGCTTCCTAATAATCCTGAAGTCCTAAATCTGTTGGTGTTCTTACACTTGTACAGCTAATTAATGGTCTGTGTTACATAATTCTTCCAAAAATTTCCTTAGACAGCGTACTTGTGGTGCCTAACAGCCTCAGGAACCAGCAGTGAGTGAAGTCCGTGATCACAGTGAGAAAAAAAGTTCTTTTTATTTGTGAGATTTCAAGATTTTCATTTAAGATAAGACCTACTGAATAAAAGGCCAGAACTAGTAAAAACTAAGGAACCAAAGAATATGTTCAATATAAACTTACATCTGCTTCACTTGGAGCACTTCAGAAGAAAGCATAGTTAGAAAAGAGAGAGCATAAGGACAATCTGAGGATTAGTTACATGTTAGTTACATAAAAGCATACAGTATGACACCTTCAGACCTCAGAAACTACTCTGAAGTCAATGATCAGAATACCAATAGAAAACAATCATTTCACATGGTGTTTCAGAACAAAGCAGAAATATTACAGGTTTTTTATTGAGTGCCAAAGAAATGGCCCTTCATCAAAGAGAGATAAAGATGTGCTTGTGCTTATTCTTATCCCTAGGAAGAAAAACTTTTAAACTGGGATTTGAGGATGTGTTTAAATGGAGCTTAGAGTAAGGATTTCTTTCTGCTCAGGACATGCATCAGCCTTTGTCCTGACAATATCTGATGTTCCAGAGCAAGGCTCTACACCAACTCTGTGACCAGAAAACTCACAACGATGGCATGGTCCAAGGGGACTGGACTGGTTTAAATGCATTCAAAATATTTTGCCTGGTTAAGTTTGTAGTAGGTAGACATTTCTTAGCCTCTCTGTGGAATTGAGTTGTACTGGATTTCCCATAGCTAACTTACCAGCTTTTTTTGCAAACCACCCCTCATCTCCTTTCCACTCCTCAATGTTATTGTGCCTTATTGAATGAACTCTCAAGGGCAATTTTTCTGTTTCCTTTTTGTACAGCCACAACAGCTCTTTGTAGCCATCCTGTCATATGTAGAGGCTGTCCAAATGTGGGGGTGGAAATCTTGACCAAAAATGGTTTAACCATTTAACACTTTGACCTTGCTTCAAATACTGTAGTAATAAAACCAAAAATAAGTTCTTATGATGGGACACTGAGTCATCAAGTAATTTGAGATGGATATGCCTTGGGTTTTTTCTCATATTTTGTTTCTTGTAAAGACTGAAAAGTCTTCTAAACTCAAAAGTCAAGTTTTACTAGTCTATAAGCTTTTTTTTTTTTTTTTTAAACTGAGAAAACTAAAACTATGTCAGAGGAGAAAAATAAAGGCTATATCCTGTGTCCTTACAAGCAAGTGTTTGCTTCTAGACTGTGTTTCAGTCACTCTGTGAATCACAGTTACAGCTTCACAGACCACATCAGTGCTTCAAAAAGAAAGGATTTTTCTTTTCTATGATTTGACTGCATGCTCCCCACTTTTTGTCACCATTGCTTTGCAAGCTACCAATTTCTCAGCTCCCAGTTCCTGTTCACTCCCTCCTTCTGCCTCATCTTGAATTTAGAAGCTTTTCTCCCCAGCAGCTAATTCATTTGCTCACAGGGAATTCTCTCCCCTCTTGAAGGCATTCCTTCTTCCTTCAACAAAGATGTCTTCCTTAATAAATTTCAAAGGTAAACCAAGAAAAAAGAGAACAGATACTGTCTTTCACAGGATTATCTACATTACCCTGTTCAATTTCTCCTTTGCAGTGGAGAGGAATCAACTCTTCTGGAAACCTGATACAAAAAATTGGGAGTCAGTACTCTAGTCTCATGGTCACGAAGGAAACTATTAAGCATGCATGACTGCTATATAGTGTGGAAGAACAGTTCTTTCGGTGAAAGCATTAGTCTAGGACCTCAGAGACCAGATGTTTACTGTGACCATCGCAAAGTCACTTAACCCTTTTGGCCTATCTATTGCACCCTGAGGCTAATAACATGTCCTAGCTTATATGGCTGGTCTGAGGATGAGAACTGAGGTGCTCAAATACAGTAATTGGGTACATGTTAGTAACAATAGCTATATAAGAATCTGAGGCAGTTTATCATTGACCAAATTTAAAAAGAAAACCACAAAGCCTGAACTGCTTCAGGTTTAAACTAGACAGGATATTTGCCAGAGTAGCTCTGCAGCTAATTCATTTATCTACATAGGATCTTGGAAGTGCAGGAGAACCAAGAGTATAGCATCACCCTACAGCTACAAAAGAAAGACTCTTGTATTTGTGTTTGTGCTAAAGTCGTTAGACAAAATTAAATGTGAAGGGACTAATATGTAGGATACAAAACAGAAACACACAATATGGTGGATGCATAATTGACTTTCAGGATTATAGGCAGTGGCCTAATGTATTAAGATACTCCTCAGAATTAATTCAGTCATTTATTTGTAAGCAAGACTTGGCTTGCAGTATATGGTAGTCTAGCCAAACCTGTAGTAATGACTTCTCCATGAGCCAATAATTTCAGTTTTATATACAGTGTTATAATTTTCAGGATCTCCAGTCTTTTGCTTCTCTTGCTACTGGCACCAGTTAAGACGGTTGAATGTCACTTAAGTCTCTTTATTAGCTTCCAGAAAAGTACTTCTTACCTAACATGCTACCTGATAATGAGGCAGACAGAGAACTTCCACCATACCAGGTCAGTGCAGGAGAACTACACTTATTTTCTCAATTCAGTATCCTTAGCTGAGAGGCTCTTCCTGAGCCTACTAATGACCAACTTCACAGTTTCTGTGCCAGACTGTAAGCATAACACAGCAGCCTCCAATATTTAAAACCTAACAGGTAGCATATTATTTTTTCTTTAAGGAAGAGAGAGGAATATTTTGTGAGCACTAAGAATTGTACTGGTGACAAAGTAAGTCCTCTATTTTCTTGTGCAGCTCTACTGGGGAGGAAAGAGGATGGAGAGAGCCATGGATTTTCTCACCACAAATGGTTTAGGAGGATCTCTCTGTATACAACATTCAGAGATATGATCACAGATGACATGAGGTAGTCCTGCTTGTTCAAAGTCTGCCACAGGTTGCTGTTGTAAGTGACCACAAGTGGATGCTTGCTTTTTTAACAAGAACCAAACCAAGAACCAAACCAAGAATCTCCAGTACTTCCCCAAGGCTCTTTCACAGAATAATTATTATGTCATTTTCCATTCAGCATCCCTGGGTACACTTCAGGTTTATCTTTCAAAGTTATTTATAAATACTGTAAAATATATAAGCATTTTTGGTCTTACTGTTTTGTCAAAAGCTATTTGTATTATCTTTTCACAATGAGATATCATTATGCTCAGATACACTACTTAACACTAGGTAGTTCACTTACAAAAACCTAGTGCCAAAATCTGTTTAGCCCCCATGCAAATTCTTTGGAATGTGAATGTGAGTCAGCCCCATTGCAGTGATGTGCTGCTAAACATGTCACGCTGCAGGTACAGCAGCCTGCAGAGCACAGAGCAAAACCCTAGTAGTACAGACCATAAAATTAACTAATGTATGCAAATTGCCACTCCATTAAATAAGCACAAATACTTTATTTGTCTGCTGAAAAAATCTGGCAGACAAAAAAAAAACATTTAAAGTATCAAATGTGTGAGGTTTTGATGTCTACTTCTTTACAGGTTTTAAGACTAAACACAAAAATATTAACCGACACTGATACCAATGTAGTGTTTCCTGCTGGGGAAAGACATAGTGAAAACCAGTTTATAGTTTGAGTGATACAGGTAAGATGCTCATCACCTCTTCTCCTTCTTCCTACTAGTAACACTGGGGGTAAGTTAGCTCTGTCGTCCTCATATGGACAGTGAATACTGAGGTGAATAGGTGTCGGTGAGAGATTTGCTGGAAGTAACTAAATATTATGGCATGTTTGGTTTCTAGAGAATGATCCAACTACTTGTTCAAGTAGAAGAGAGATTCTTGCATCCTGCTGCACAATAAATATGTTTTCATTTTGGGATCATGATAGTATGTGAATTTTATTTACTTATTTGGCTTTTTCTTGCCATTTTTTGCAATAATAAGCACTGTAGAGTACAGCATTTGCTGCTACCTACTTCGGCAACAGTAAAATGAAAAATAATTTTAAGTTCCTCAATATTTTCATCACACACAAAAAAATGTGAGAACAATCAACTTCTCTGTAGAATAGTGCACCTTATCAATATAAAACTGTCACAGAACAAGCAAAGCAGAAGAAGAAAAATAAAGTTGTGCTGTCATTGCATAAACTAACAACATAAAAATAAATGTACAAAAGAAATAGGCTCTTAAAAAAGTGAGATTTCTCTGGGAACCTACAGCTTTCAGCATGTGTCAGATACATTCCAATACTAGTGAGGAAAACCATGGAATTAAGAGAACAGTGGAGCAACAAGAATAGATTCCATCACAAAAGGATAAACTTGTGAACATTAAAAATACACAAAATTCTATAATGCAGGTGTTCTATATAAAAGGATTGCACACAGATTTACATTGTTGTAACTGAGAAAAGAGTCAAAATTCCCGTCATAAAAAAAGAGGATGACCAAAGAATCTATTTGGATCATTTGACTGCACACTGCAGTCTAGCTGTTTTAATTTATATTGCAGTTTTTATGCCAAAATATTGAGCAAGCTGCAATCAACAGGAACAATGGACAAGTCAGATAAAGGCAAAGATAAGTGGCCCAAATACAATAATTAAACCCAGCAAGTAATGAAAAGGGATGGGAAAACAGATTTAAAACCTGAAGGAGAGTGAATAATGGCAAAAGAAAGAGGAAAAACTATCTAGAGATCTAGTATTTATGAAGGAAAAACCTATTTCAGAAAAAAAAGGGTAAATGGGATATAATAGGTAGATAATGAGAAGTTTCTGCAATATTACCGCAAATGAAAGAAAACAATCCAAATTATGTCTTCTGGGGAAGCATACAACGCAAAACTTAACCCTAGATTCTAAAAGTTCATGGAAATGAAATACATTGCTCATACCAATAACCTGAAACACCTCTATCTCTTTGCTTCAGAATCATAATACCTCAAGAGAATACTAGTTAGAATGGTCTCACTGCATTTTGTATTGTTATTATGCAGCACTTATCTAATCATTTTACGTCTTCTAAGGCTTTAGAAGTTATGGTACATTTAGTTAAATTATATGTATGTTTAATCTTTTTTGTTTTTACTAATTCATTAAAACCTACTATTAAAATGGCTACTTTATCACAAATTGGTATTTTTTGTGTCATAAGAATATTTTCACTACAGTTAGGAATAATTCTTTTCATGTACTCATAGCAGCCCTGGTATACCACCACTCTGAAGGCTATCAGAAAAGAGAAGAAAAAAAAAAGATTCAGTGGATTTTTGCAGGAACCAGTGTTTTCATAATTCTTGATGGTGTGTGAGATTTGAGATTGGAGAAATAAACAGGACACCTCAACTTACCCCGAAATGAATGCATTCACTATCCCTGCACTACCTTACTGCAGTATGTATTAATAGCTCTCATCTCAAAGGCACAGTTTGTTCCAATTCTGTAAATTCTGTGCAACACCAAAAAACTTAAGTTAGTTTCATGATGCATGCCACAGAATTGGGTTTTCACATCTGAATTTTTATATGCTTCAGGGTTTTTTTAGCTGTTTATCAGCTCCAGAGACATAAAAGACCCAGATTTTTGCTTTAAATATATATAATATATATATTTAGTTTCCTAAAAGTCGAGGTGCACAACATTAAAACTTGCTATTTTACACAGCACTTTAATTCTAATGGCTTTCAATTTTTTCTCTTTTCAGCTGTTACAACACCCTAGGAAAAAAACAAGAATAAAGATAAATATACATACAGAGGTGCATATATGTGCAAACACACAAGTACACATTTCATATATTGTGATTTAATTAAAAGGATCATTAAATGCTGAGAACTTTAACTGACTCTCAGCAGAGAAGTACACTTCAGATTATTACAGAATAAAATAACTCTGAACTCTGGGGCTGTTCTTCACTAATACAAACTCTCACATGTCAACTGAATGGCCTATGGAAAATTATGCCAACAGACTCAGACTCAGGTTTTTGTTTTTCTCACACTATTTTCTCTTCCAGTTTCTATTTTTGCTGTCAACATTTAAATATTCTTGTTTACATTGCAGCCTATCAGTATTCTCTCAATATGTTCTATTATTCTCCTAAACCCTCATAGATTGACTCTTGTTACAAACTCACAAAAACAAACCAAAGCCAAACCAACAAAAAAAAAGCCTCAAGGACCCTAAAAATCCCTAAATGTGATATACCAGTTAAGTTTGCATATTAATATAAAATCAGGTATTTTATTCACATAGTGCCAATTTCTGGCTTCCTTGGTACATGTGCCACCATATTGTCTGTAAAGGTCTTTGGCATAGTAAAGATTTTAGCTACTTCCTCACAAAGAACAATCTTGTAAACATACCTTAATAGAAACAGAATAAAGTAATCTTGAGACTTTTTTCTGCTTTGGCAGATTAGCTGGGGGTAAGGTAGTTCAGCATAGAAAAGGAAAATCTTTGTTTCTTAGAAAAACATTTCCTCATATGTCCACCTCTGAGCCCATGAAATGTTCTCTCTCTCTCTCTTACTCTTTGCATTACCAGCCACAGGAAACAAGGAATTTAAATTGTGGCACTTAGGTCACTCTGAGAAACTCCTTCCATACTCAAAGATATGAGAATTTTAGATACTCTTTTTGACAAATATTTTGAGATTGGGCCTCTCATATATGCAGCTTACTTTAGTGCCTCATTAGACAAAAAGAGAGACTAAAACGACAACATCTGTAAACAAGCAATCATGATTCAGTGAAAAAGATTGGATCTGGATGACAACAGGAAACATATAGCTTAGGAGGGCATCATTTGGGTGTAGAAACCTTTATACGTTAGTATTTATTATATACAGCCACAACAGGTACCTGTAAGACAGTAATTGAAACACAAATGACTGATGGCTGATGAGAGAATATTTGTCTGGCTTCAACAAGCTTCATTATTCAAAAAAGGTTTTTTCCTTCTCTTCATTTCATTTTCATGGAAACCTACTGATGTTCTAATTAGGGATATTGGACATTAACAAATTATAGTAAGTTTAGCATATCACAATTATTCTCTTCAATATCTTTACTTCCCCTCACATTACTAGGAGCAAATCATAACATCTATCAGTTTCCCTTTAACAAAGGCATGAGAATTAATATCTATTACTACACATTTCAGCTTTAGATATAATGTCTCCCAACAGCATCCTTACAGGCTTAGCAGCACTTCCTATGTGTTTAATCCTACTAGTAGTGTATTTGGTCTGTTCAATGTTACCTTTCATACTCTATTAGAATTATTTCAGATGTTCAGTTGGCATCACTCCCAGTGAATTGAAGGGGTTTTAACAATGTATTTTAATGATTATGTTCTTCAAGGAACACTTTTTTGTGCCCTCATCTCAAAGTAACAAGCAATTAGTGAACTCAGCACACTATACATGTTAGCAGCCTGGATCCTAAAAACGCAGACAATAAAATATATTGTTTACCTTTAAAGAAACAGGCAAACAATTCTATGGCAGAAAATACTTCTCAACACAATGTCTCTGACACCACAGATGGATGAAGAAGAAAGTTCAGAATAAACTTAATAAATAATAAACTTGGCTACCTCCTGTCTTGAGGTCCAGCCAGCACCATCTCCCAGAGCTTTACATCTTCAAGACCTTTGTGGGGAATGGTTCCCATGACAGGGGTTGACAACTACAACAAAAACATTTCTGTTTATAGGGACAAGACATTCTTTTCTTAGGAGCTAATTCCAAGGAATGATAATTTATGAAAGAGGACTGTCCTGAGCAAAAAATGAATGGCATTCCTCAGAAAGCTGTATCTACCAATGCCTGGAATAAAAAACGGTCATGAAGAAAGCCTATAGTCACGTGCAAGGCTAAAGACAGTGGTCTAACACTTAAACTCTATTTGTCTGAAGCCCTAACTGTTCAGAATATTTCCAGTACTGTATTTTAAGCCCATGATGATCAATATTTGGCTTAGGATACAGAGTGTTCTAGCCAAGACTGGCACAATAGGGGAACTGGAAGGCAAGGAGAGGATCTCATTTGTAAACAATTCTGTAATTGCTTTTATTCTGGCCTTTGGAACATATACTTTTCCACCAAGAAATGGCATCTTTATTCTCCCCCTGCTGAAGCATTCGTGAAAATTTACTTCCTCTGTTAATCTTCAGTGTTTTGGGACTAATTAAGATGTTATGCTAAGCAGTATACAGAAACAGATAAAGTAATAGCTAGCATCTCACAGAAGCCTCCTAACCCTAGGTTTTATTTCTAAATATGCCACTCAGGACACTCAAGCCAGGAATACAATTGCTAAGGCTTTTTTCCGACAGAAGTGGCATGACATTATGTAACCAGGTATAAAATTCTCATACTGCTGAAGCAAGACAATTGGGATGCATGGAAGTTGTTAAAAATTTCCGTGCATGAATTCAAATTAATTGCCTCTTACTTTGAGGGCAAGAGGTGAAAGGAGACTTTTCATACATATATTTGTTTCCCGAGATACACTGGGTATAGTGACACGAATATGTGCATGGGAGATCAACTTGCTGTCTTTAACACTCTTTATTCAAGACAGAAAGTAGACTGAGAAAGCTGGATGCAGCCAAGAAGGGCTACAAGCTGGAACTGTGTGTTAGCAAAGCACTAGCAGATCCAAGGAAAAATCTGTGCTTTCTTGTCAAGAGCAATCAGCTGTGTGGGTATGTTCAGGCAGTACTATTCCACAGAAAATAGCGTCACCCAGAGAAATTAAATATCTTAATGCACTACCTAGCCAGTGACAGTCATCCTTTTTTGGTTTTACTCCTTTTGGAGAAATCTTTCATTTTGTTGTTTTCTCCAGAACATTTATTATTATTCATAGTTATTTAAGCATCAGAGAAAGAAGTCAGTGTTCTTGAATAGCCAACTGCAAGTCACTGACTTTTGGTCTGTATTCATCAGGAACTGTATCACATATCATTTTTCTAGTCCTGGAGGTGAGGAGAAGAGTTTGGGATTAACAATTCAGAGCTTTTAAGGCCTTTCATGAGAAGTGATTTACTGGACTGAGCTTTTTGGAAACATTCATGGTAGAGTGACAAGAAAGAAAACACCTTAGAAATTTCTCTATGAACAGGGGGCTTCCACAAGGCTTGTGCAATACTGACATCATTGAAATGTATTTAATTACAGCCAGTTAATGTGTTTTCACTCTGCAAAAGGTGAATTTCACTAGCAAAATCATATACAAACCATACAAGCCACATATAAGGGAAATTTCATAAAATATACAAACAGGTGTTGGCTCAGAGTTTTCCAGTTCTGGTTAAAACAAATATTGGCCACTGCTAGTAAGACAATGAATTAGAACTCTTTTTTAACATGGAAAACAGCTTCACCACCTGTGTTCTGGAAAGAAAAAAAAAAAAAAAAAAACAGCAAAAGACTTTTTCCTCATGATCTGATTTACAACTTAATAGTAGCTTGCAAGTCCCACACTAAGCAGTGGCAGCAGGAAAAAGGCCAGCATTATTGCTGGCAGCAAATGCAGTTGTAAGGGGCGTGCAGGTTTAGCACCCACAGGATGACTATCTGTGATTGCTATTGATCAGTCCTGGAAGACTCACAAGCAGAGTGAAAACAGTGCTTTTACTGCTGTGTTCACTCCTGGGAAGTTCTTCAGAGAATCCCCAAATCACCTCTTCTCTCTTCATAGCTTTCTTTCTTGGAATCTTCCTTTACGTTTGATGGGTCCCAAGAAAAAACATCCTAAATTGCTCCCCAGTTTTGTGAGTTTCTTCTCTTACATATCCTGGAGAGTTTTAGCCCTCTGCAAGCTGCTTTGCCTAAACTATCTTACTTTTAGAGACACCAAAGATCTTCTTTGATTATAAAAAATTGCACTATTTTATAGGTATCACATAAAAAGTATACAATTACATCTATACATACTGTGTACATTGCAGGACTGAAGCCAAAAAGCACAAGCAAGCAGTTGACAATAGAGAGGCATAAACATTTCTCTAAATAATAATTTCATCCTCAAGCCACATTCCTTCTCTTTTAAAGTAATACATACAGGAGGAGCCAATATTGTACTAAAATCTTTGTGCTTGTTATTGCAGTGGGTTCTTGGAACTGTTATTTGAAAGTCAGCTGCTGGAATCTGGTACTGAGAGCTGTCATCTGCTGCCTGCCTACAAGCTGCCAATAGATTTTCATTTCTATTGCCATGGAAACACAGGTTGGCATAACTCAGAGAAAAAGAAAGAAAAGTCTTTTAAACAGACAAAGTTTTCAAACTTTGACCCAAGATGGAATTTGCCTTTATTAGCCATAAAGGTCATACTGAAAGATTCAGGCAACAATAGCGCATGTCATTGCCCCTTGTTCTGATCTCCCAGCTGTCAAAACTGTGAACCTGGCCAGATTATGTCATGGATACTTTCTGGCTGAGATAGCTGCCTTCTCAAGGAAATCAGGTGTGTGTGTGCGGAGTATGGATACCTGAGCTTTTTCTCACCTGGAAGCAGGCGAGAGCTGGAGAACATACCAGATTTGGGAACCTGGAAAGGGCTTGACAAGCACCACAATCACTTCAGGCCCTGCCTGAAGACTCACATATTGTATCCAGAAAATGTAGTAAACTGTATGAGCTGCATTTCCCATTGCAAGCATAAAGCATTTCTGAACTATTGGAAAAAGAAACTCTTTCAATGCCTTCCATATATCTTTACATATTACTTCCATTACAGTATTGTGATAGAATAATAGAAGAAGTCAAAACTTACCCAGCTTTAAGGTAGAAGCCCCCTGCCCCAGATTTATAAGCCATTTGCTCAGTCTGTCAGGTACTGAAACATTCATGTAGGTGCTTTTATTACACTTGACAGTGATGGACTAGAAATGTAGTTTCTACAAACACCTGCTAGCTTTCTCCCATCCAGTTTTTCTCTCTGATATTTTGAAAATTGATTCATCCATTTAGCTTCATACATGGCAAGATGCCATTAACTGGGGAAGTTATCTCAACTTTTCAAATTTTTTCCCGGGTATCGTTCATGATTTTGAGCAATCATTTGACTTTTAAAATTAACACAAGGAAAACTACCATTCAATTGCTTATTTGAATGTGCTACTGATGGCAGGTTAGTTAGCTGGTATATTTATGGGCTCTTTATTAACAGAATTTAATGGTGTCTTTCTATGGACTACTTGGACCCTCTGTCTATTACAGCTCCATGTGCAGTTTTTCACAGACTTATCTGATGCTGATTTTTTTTTTTCCATTTCTTTACCATATATGAGCTTTTCTTTCCTCCCTCTTACTTGAAGAACACTAAGAGAGACCTGTTGGTGTTTCTCCTTGATCAATGAAGTGTCTGTTCCCTATGCTACCCACAGTTTCTAAGTCAGACTGTGTAAGCCAGAGGCTTAAACACATTGAAGCTTCTGCAACACTACTTTTCTCCATTTAGTACATCATCCCCAGAGATCATACAGGAGTAAATAGGTTCTGTGTGCAGGTATTGTGCCTGCATTCTCAAAACATCCCAGACTATTGCCCTAAACACAGATTGTCAGATGAAGTGGAAAATGAATAAGCAAGTACAGCACAACAAGCATATTCTGCTTCTGTATCTCATCTCTTTAACTGTTACCAGAAGATTTGCAGAAGCTCAGTTCTAGTCCACAGCATCTTGCATGATGCTACTGCAAAGTAGTCTTAATTTGAGTTAGGAAAAAAAGAAAGATAGTCTGTCTTGATGCTTGTTATATTTTAATTCATTGTTAAACTAATGTTTAAAAGCTGAAAAGGTAAGGTAGAATTTAGCACTACAAGGACAAAAAAGTGTAACAGTCTTGTGCCTCTGCGACACAGGTATCCCTACACACCTGTCTGATTTCTGTTTTAAAGAATTCAAGGACTGAAGTCATAGATACTATGATTTGACTTGTTGCTTCCAGCCCAGTAGGATGGAGCGGCAATCAGGGTTAACAAAGGGTTACCACAGCTATTATTTCGGGGTTTTAGTACTAGCTCTTCATAAAAGTAAAGTGGACATCACTTTTCCCACAGTCTTACCTACCTTTTTTATTTTCGAAAGAAGTTTACTCTAACCTATATCACAACTGGATGAAAAGTCATGGTACTTAAAAATAACAGTTTGGTCTTTATTTGGCTTATGGTATTAGAAACTTTAGGATTGTATTTCCATTCTTCTAATTACATATGTAAAGGGTAGAAATGGCTTTCTTGAAATTAATGACACCGAAGGATTACATAATCATGTAATCATTTGCACACAGGAAATTAAAAGCAAAACAAGAAACATAACATAACTCACAAGGAAGTGCAAAAGCTGACAAGTGGCAGTGTCACTCCTCTGCTAGCTCACAGAACTTGGGGAAGCAATTAGTATCTGATGACCTGCAGACATTTACCCTATCTTTATAGTTAATTTCAAAGTAAGTCTAAGAAAAGTCCTTGGATGAAACAGCTTTATTCTGCTTTGACAGTCCTCCTGAGTACCTCCTGTGACCAGGAGAAGGATCTCAAGAGGATCACAGGCACTCTGAGAAGAGAAGAAAAATAAGTAAGGGAGGTCAGGAATGACGAAGGTGGAGAGAGCAAACAGAGGCAAAGACAGAAGTGACATTCAGAGAATTAGGAGACGGAAGAAAGTGTTCAGGCTAAGCAGAGGTGAAGAAAGACATGGTATCTTTTGTCCAGTGGAAACAATTGTGTTTCAAAAAATGTCAAGAATCTGCTAAAAAGAGGGAACAGGGACACAAAGAGGAAGTTTAAAGAGTGGATTCATGAAACTGCCACACAAACATCCCTCATAAACTATAGGCCAAAATCTTTTCTTCAATCAACTACTGCAGTGATTGATATGTGTAACCATTGGCACTTGTACTTTCACTAGATTATTTCCTTGCAGTGTGTTGTCAGGGCATTATAAAACATGCCACCATTCCCAAATCTAGCAAGCCATGTTTAGGGCTATTTATTTCAAGCACTATAATCTCAGACTTCTTTGCCATTACTACTGTCTCTTGAAATATTAAAGCATAAGCCACATGCAGTTTTCAGTTTCTCAAGTCACTACTTTTTACACTTGAAAATTTACAGCATCTCAGAAAGTTTAGGTTGTCTTCTAAGACAAAAGGAAGATTTTTATTCCTACTACTTTTATTTGTTTTTAAATAGTTAGGTCAAATATCAAGCCACAATTTTCTGTTACAGTTATATGACAAAAAAGGCTTGCTTGTAGGTGAATGGATTTTGAGATGGACTGAACAGAGCAGCAGAGAGGGGCATCCTTACAGGCATCATGACTGACACCCTATCAGACAAGACGCATGCAGAGCAGACATGGAATGAAGCATCATTTGATGCTCCTGACTGACTCATTTGTCAAGATCAAGGATTCTAAACTCAGAAACCTACTGAACAACAAATATAGGGATATATTGAAGCCTCTGCGAGACATACCTAGGAAAGGCAAAGCCTCATTATTTTTCTGAGCATTTCTGAAGGGCTTTTCTGAAGCTCTGGACTCCAGTTCTGGAGAGTTCAGGCTGGGCTTAAGGGTCTGTAGCTGAAGAGAACACAGAAACAGCTGAGAAAAAACAATGTGGATCCAGTGCAAAGAGAGGGGAATTCTTCTGGGCCTGTCTCCAAATACAGTAACTGTTGACTAAGCCTTGCAATTCAGTGGGATTTGTCTATTATTTCAGGGCTACAGGCAAACTTGTGCCTTCCCAAAGGCCTAGTAAACCCAGCAGCATAGATTAAATTCCCCTCTCTGAGTCAAGCTCCCCTAATTCTGTCAGTCTCTTTTTCTCTAGGCTTCAAAAGCCAGTTATATGAAGTGCCAATTAGAGAGGAGTCATCTTTGGCACGGGTTTCTAGAGTCACTTTGGCATGTCACATACCAGTAGGGAGATTGCTCCATGCTGTGGCCCTCCAAGAACTTGACAGTTATCTATATTCTGTGCTTCTGCACAAAATGTGTCTGATTTCATTATCACAGACCCTAGCTATTCCATAGAATTTTATCCTCCAGTAGCACCACATGAACAAAGCTTTGCCTAAACAAAGATTTGCAGAAATGATTCTTTGGTGCAAACATGGTCACACCATACTTCATATTTAGAAGTTGTTGAAGTATGAATGATTTTTGCTCTTCGGAGACTTCTGCACATGGAGTTACTGCTTGACAGAGCCCAGTGCAACAGTGTCTGTTCTCTAGTGAGCATCTCTTAGAGTGTCAATGACAGTTCTCTCATCAGTGCTTTGTCTCAAAAGAAACATGTAACTGAATTCTTGACATATTTTAAGATTTTTTTGCCATCATGAAAAGTGGGACAGAATTCTCCGTTTATAAGAAAATGCAATTATTTTCTCAAGAGGAGTTATTTAAAAGAAAGGCATATTTTGCTATATCAAAGGGTGCAAACCAAATGGACTTGAGGAGAGTAGTCACTGTGAAGTATTAAAGAACAACAAAGATCCTTCCCTGTTGATGAGGTTTGGAGTAGTGGTAATGAAGGTGAAGGACAGGTTGATCCAAAACTTATTGTAGAAAGGTAGCATTAAGGCTTCCTTTTTGTATATTTGTTTATTTATCTTTGGTGGTCTGCAAAAGCATGCTAATTCTAGTCATGCATTTTTTATAAGCTGGATTGCCAATCAAGTTAAAACCTGTGCAAAGTTTCTGATGAGGAATTAATAATTTTTAAAGTATTATGTAATAATTTCTGTGGAACACTTATCAGGCTACAGAGTATTTTATCTACCTGTTGTGGTTTAAACCCAGCCAGCAACTAAGCACCACACAGCTGCTTGCTCACTCCCCCCTGGTGGGATGGGGAGAGAATCAGAAGAGTAAAAGTGAGAAAACTCATGGGTTGATAAACAGTTTAATAGGCAAAGCAAAAGTCACACATGCAAGCAAAGGAAACCAAGGAATTCATTCACCACTTTCCGTCAGCAGGTAGGTGTTCAGCCATCTCCAGGAAAGCAGGGATCCATCACAAGTAATGGTTACTTGGGAAGACAAACCACCATCACTCCGAACATCCCCC
>JAOBAS010000029.1:14787938-14807011 GCA_025311575.1 Elanoides forficatus
ATTCAAAAAGCGTATAGACGAGGTGCTCTGTGCCATGGTCTAGTGGGCATGGATGACGGTTGGACTCGATGATCTTGAAGGTCCCTTCCAACCTAAATGATTCTATGATTCTATGAAAGATCAGAGAGGGAAACAGAAAGCTGTATTCCAGCTCATTGGCTGCCAGCACTTCTTGGGAGTCCTAGCAGTTCAACAGAATAAGAAAAAAGGAAAGTCACAACAAAGTTGTACTCTGAGACAGAACTAAGGCAATCATCAGGATGAGAAATAATAGCAACTTTTTACATCTTTCAGCCCTGTGGTATGTGCAATTCAGGCAAATAAAAGTATCTGAACCAAGATTTTTTTTGCCCTGCTCTAAAAACCTGAATAATTTTCTGCTAGTACTTACTATAGGTATTTCCTGTTTTACTCTCACCTTTATCATTTCAGGCTGAAGATTTCTGTGATGCTCTGATATAATTTTCTATTCACCAGACAGAATGTGCAACAGAGAAATAGAGAGGAATATGTACTAGTTCTACATTTTCAGATCTACAGAAGCTTGTGGGACCAGTGTAAGCTTTGTGGGTGATGGGTAACTAAGTGATACAAAAGTCGAAAGACTTTGATTTAGAAGCAAAAATGAGCTGTCTGTCACCCTGACCAGTTGTTTAGCAAATGCTGTTTAACCACTTGACTATTTAATTTTTTTCTGGGAATTCATAGCCAACTTTACAAGCTGGTAAATTCAGTTATCTTTTAAAATAAAAAACCTCAAGTATTAGACTCTCCATGTGTATTAAAAATATCAGAAGGAACTGAGAAGGGAAGAGGATTGAAACTTGTTTTACAAAACCACGTTCACAAAGTTTTCTTTGCAAATTCAGCAATTCTTGGTTTTTTATTCATGCTGTGATGCTTAAAGTAATGTTTACTGCTCCCAATTTCCCCTTGTAAGTCAAGAACTCCTCCATTTAAGCTTTTTCCAATATTCCTTCATTTCTGGGACAAGAAACAAGGGATTTAAAAGACTGCACCTTTATCAGTTTATCTGATATTAAGCAACAGTAAGCTGTAAAATACAGAGCATTTCTCCATCTTCTCTCTTTTGGTTTTTTCCTCTTTTTTTTTGGCAAGTTTGCTGCCAGTCCCCTCCATCCTAAAAACCTTGGACCCTCCTGCTGTTGTCTCATCTAATTCTAACACAGTTGAGAGGAGATATTTTCCAATTTTTTAACAGTAGGAATTTAGACAATTTATGCAGGGACCTTCCTCTAAGTCCATTTTTAACCCAGCTGGCCTCTTTTGTGAATGAATCTGGAATAAATTATGTGATCTGATGCACAACAATAATCAGAAATTAACTTGCTTATTCACCTTATTCATTGTAGAGAACTCCAAGAACTGCGTCTCTTGTAGCTCTGTCTTGTCTGTACCAACAACCCTAGCAAAAAAGGGAAAATCTATTCCTAGTCCTAAAGAAAAGCAGCTTCCCAATTAATATAAATAGCAGATTATGAAACCTAGTCCTATGTCATTACTAGAAGCTTTTGAACAGGAAAAATCCCAGATATTTAATTCTCATGTGAGCAGAACATAACAAACATTCCAACTTCTAGTGCATATAAGTAAGCATTTTAACACAATTTCTATTTGAGCCAGCTGGGAGACATCCTTTGACTCCTACCTAACAGAGTACAGGACTTCTATTGGCAAAATTGCACTCTGACAGGTAAATTGCTGAGAACAGTTCAGAATTATGCTGATATAAAAAAAGATACAAACAAAAGATCAGCAAGTCTTAGCATATTGCAGGCCTGCTGCCAAACCTCTGAGCTCTGCAAATATGAGCGGTTTGAGGATTAGTGTAGAAAGCACAAATGTTCCCTACCCTCAAATAATTTGCAGAAAATGTTGCATCTATGAAATAAAAATTTGTGTTTAAATATGTCATTTTCTATGAACACAAGATCTTTATTAAACTACACTGTGAGCTAAATAAACTGAGTTAATATCCTAGAATTGCTTGCTTCAGGACCTTTAGGTCAGATTCTGTCACACTAATTGATGTTAATAATAAGTGACATTACAGCTGTGTCTGTACAAACAACTTTACTTACTGTAAACCCCCAAAAGATACTTCAGAATGGCTTGTGCCCATGAATGAAGTATCTTAGTTCACTTAAAACTTAATTCTAGTGCTTAGGAATTAAGACCCTCTGGGCTATCATACTATGCAGATGTGAAAATATCTGGGTCTCAGATACTGAGTTAGTCTTTAGACCATGTTTTTCCACATGAAAAATCAATCATATAACTTATGCACTGACCTTCTGGTTCTTCAAAACAGTTATTTTAAGTGCTTTCAATCATCACCTTCCCCAGTCTGTACCTGCAGCATAGTGGTGGCACTTTCTCAGAGTATCATTTCACATCAAGTGAACAGCTGTTTTGAATAGTGCTTCAGAAGAATACTTTTTTTCTAGGGAGTGTTATTTTAAAATAATTTCTACATGTATGGTCTTTTCTACTTTTAAAAGCTTTCAAAAATACCAGTAGAAAGACTTACCAGCAATTTACTCTGGAGATAGAAGGGACAGAGGAAGGTGACTGTTAATCTAGAAAATCCCCTGCCATCTGTGCTTGTTTGATGAAACAGAAGTTGCAAGGCTTGGATGCAAATCTGCAGTACTTGATTTCATGCTAAGGCAAGAGCTTGAGCTCAGCTGCTTAAAGGTATATCTGTGCAAGCATAATGCCATGTCTTTAAAATGAATGGGATACTTCAGCATGAGATACTCTGTACTTGAGGAAGGGAAGTACAATGCAAACTTTTGTTTCAGTATTGTGTCTTTTAAGAAAACTCGTGCAATTGATCAATTTTTACACCAGACAAGGTTCATTTCTTTATTGTCCACACAGACTGAGTACCATGACCAAACGAACCCCTCCAGCTACATAACACATTTGCACACATCACAAACATGGCCTAAACTTCATAATAAGTTCCAAGGTTAGTCTTTGAATTCCAGCTAATAACCTGGTAATATTTGCCATTTGTCAAAATAGTGTACAGAATTAACCTTTACATATTTTAAGGAAAATATTCTCAGTTCAAGTATTTTTTAACTGTTAGGCCTTCAAACTCAGCCTGCACTCTGATTCTAAGTCTAGTGTATCTCTATCACCAAATTAAACCCTCAATTACATCTAGGAGACTTCATGTTTGAAAATACTGTATAGGGGCAAAACGTGTTGCTACATCCATACCATACTCTTAACAGTCACATGTGGAAAGAGAATCAGTCATACTTTTTTTGGTTTAGCTTATCTTTTTACGGATAAAAGCCCTAAAAACAGGCCATGGAAGAAAACCATATATGCTTCTAACAACATATGTTTCTAACAACAAATCTCACAAGATCAGTGTGAAAAATGAGAGACAAAATGCCATCTATAGAAATACTTTTAAGAGTACAACAAGATGTTGTTCACATTGCTTTGTGCTGCTATGATTCAGGCTCTTGATTCTTGAAAGTACTATGCAGCATTTTGACACTTTTAACAGTAAATTCTAAAGATGTTATATGGAAGATTTAATTAATGTTTTCAAGTAGTAAGCCTGCATATAGACAGCTTCCATTCTGATTTACCTGCAAGTTTATACCAGAGCCCATAGAATATATCAAATGACAATTTATATGTTAACTGTTTTCTGTATCTCAATGGAATTACTTGTAAAAAGTTAACTTTCAGGCTGCATTCCACTTTCCTTAATATATCATGGCCATCCAGGCTGTTTCCTCTTACCTTTCATTTCTAAAAGTACAAAAAAACTCAAAACAGAGAAGAATTATGTACAACTCGCACAACATTTGAGGCAATTTAGATGGTCAAATAAGGAAAAGTATTGTAATTACTCATCCTGTGAATCACTGAATAACAAATGAATGGAAATGTCACCAGTTGGCTGCTTGGACCCATTTTTCTACCAACTTTGAAATGTTTCCTTTACAGCACTGTTTATGTTGCTGGTGGATTTGGCAAAATGTGATATAATTAAAAACAAAGTGTTAGTTAAATTGTATTGCAAACATCCACAATTTTTACCACATATTCTTCATTAGCACAGCAACAGCCTTGGAAATACAGCTTAGTCTAAAAGCTCTTCTAAATTTCTTGTGACCTTTGAATCTTTTCCTGCCTTGCTGTCTAATAGCTCAGCCTCAGAATTGTTCCCATAACATAGTCCTACAGTTGCCATTGACTAGTGAGAAACACTGTTCATACTGCAGTGAGAAAACAAAATAATCAAATATTAAAGGAAAAAAAGGAGATTTTATACAAATTAAAAACTATTTGATTCAGGTGCTAGCTAAGAATAAAAGATAATGATGTGTTTAGATACTGCTGTGTTAATATTCATAGTTAAATGAAAATTTTATATACCTTGAGAAGTGATGATGATGAGGTGGCATGTGACTTTAAAATCACATTAAATGCTTCATTTAACAGTTTTAATCAACTGCTATCCAAGACTGACCTACAGAATAAAACATGGAGATTTTAAACAGTTTATTAAAATTAAGATAGTAAAGCATTAATGCAGAGTTCAATAAAAATCTTTAAAATACAAAAATAGTGTAGGTATGAAGCCTAACTTCATACATATAGGCACGTAATTAAAAATTACATATAAAATACAATAGAAATACAGCAAAATTACATATGGTCAAATAATCTACTGATAGCAACATTTTATCTCATTGGTGAAACAATTAACAATTATTATTACTAATACAGCATAACACAGCGTTACTTTGATTGATACCTTAAGGTTATGAGAAAGAATCAACTTGGCTTATCTTTTGAAAAATCACTGTAGAATTTGCAACAACAATCAGATGTCATGCTGCCAAGCTAATGGGATGTGTTAGATGTAAATCTGTGACCCTTTTTAAAGATGGAACACAAGGGCAAGGATGGTGGTGTTTAGAGTAATTTTTGTGATTTGGTACCTGTGAAGTAGCAGCTTTTGAAAAGAATTAAATACTTCGTACATTGCTGCAGAGTTGTTTGCTTGTTCTAAACAAAATAAATTCCTCTAATTATTTATGTATGTCAGCGTGTAGCTGATTCACAGCTTCTCTGATTTCAACTGTGTTTGGCATTTTGCCTTGGATTTGCTTCAGATCTCTATCATTTGTCTTTGCAATGCAGTAATCCTTTGCTTGGCATAAGATGTGACACTTATTGTGAGATACTAAGTAGCCAAGCAGTTGTTTCCTTAAAGACAGTGGGAAAATATGTTTTGAATAAAGAAGCTTTTAAAGAAAATAAAGTAACTGTCAGGGGCTTAAGATGTATATCCCAGTTCACAAAGGGGTATTACTGATATTATACCATTTGTTTTCTACGAATATGAAGTAGTCCAAGAAGTTGTTTATTTTCCCACAGTACAATAATGAATTCTTGTAGGGATTTAATCTAGTAGACAACAGCAAATCCAGAGGGTGACAAGAACACTAAACAAAAAGAAGAGGGAGGAAAGAGTCTTGAAATAAAATGAAGCTTTTAAAATAAAGGCCAGTGGGATAGCTTAACTAGGGCTATCATAGATTATTATCAGTTACTGATAATCTGAATTCAGGGCTGACTGCCATTTCTGAGAATGTTCTCTTCCCGAACCAGAAGTCTTGCTGCATGGAAAACCCACAGGTCTTGCTCATAGGTAACTGGGTGAAATTCTACAGCTCTGGTGGCAAACACTGTTTTAATCAAAGAAAAACTTATCATAATTTGTGTATACTTTAATAACTATATTGCAAGGGAATTCTATACAGGTGTCTAGAGCATGTAGAGTGATACATTAACACATACTCTCCAATGTTGCCTAAAGGACACTATGCTAACACAATGTTTTTAGCTGTTTTCTTTGCCCTGAACTACTAGAAGTTTGAGTTTGTTACAGCTGAGGAATGATTCCAGGTCTGCTTGGTGCACTCATGAACTAATGCGCTATTTTAATTCACTCAAAATAGCCTTTTTGCCTACATGTACCAGCAGGCATCTAAAAAGCAAGGTATTCTATGAATTGTGTTTATGCATGTTACAAACCTTAGAACTGCTGTAAACAATGAAAGAAACAAACAAAACAGTAATAGAACAGGATAGAATTATTAGGGGTAATAAAATGTAATCTCAGACATGTCTCTTGCTTGAACTGATTTTATTCTTTGTTGTTAAGCACATTTTTTTGATAGGGTTCTGGTCTAGATCTGCCAGTGAATAAATCATAGTTGTCAGCCCAAGATCCAGTAAATAAGGCTACCACTCCCAGGAGCCACAGGAAATGGAAGAATTACAGAGAAATTTCTGGGAGGGGTGATAAGGGGAAGATGATCTTGAAGTATTATTTTGTGTAGACTTTGTGGACTGAGTTCAGTAAATTGCTTTATCACTAAATATCCCAATCTCTAGTGAGGCAGACATACAGTATATTCAGTCATAACTACAATGGGGATAATTAACTTTCAATATGGATCCTCTTAAATAAGCACATTTTGGGAAACTGGTGACATTGCAGAAAAAAACAGTTTCTTTCTAATGCTTTGCATGAGACTGGGATTTGGAGGCAGGAATAAACATATGAACACAGAAATGACAGGCTAAACCTCAGATTTTGAAAGCTATGGAGCCTGTGTAACTCTGGACAAACCCTTACAAGTAGAAGAACTGCTAGGCAGTCAGTTTTTTAAAAAAAGAGAGCATAATGTGTTGTCTCCACTCAAACAAGGCTGCTTATTTCCAAGACCTACCAAAGGAGACTCCAGTGTGATGCAGGGAGGAGGCTGTTTGCTGAAGGAAAGACCTCGGACTTGTCTGTGGCTTTCACCTAGGAGTCATGAGAGAAATGAGGGTAATTATTTCTTCAATATTCATCTACAACTTATTGTGATAAAAAAAACTAGTAATAATTTAATAAATATTTTTTAAATTATTATGCTGCTACTAAAACCAAAATACCATTACATATGTAACTATTTATTTACCCTTCTTCCTCTTTCTTGCTCCTTCCCTGTGGTAGCCAGAGGTACCCCGAGGACTGCACTGTGGGCCCTACTGAGGAGCAGCAGGGTGGGCCACAGGCGCTCAGGGACGGCCTTCCCCAGGGCTCCCCTACCCTGCCCAGGGCCCAGGACCCCACAGCAGCCCACCAGGGCTGTCAGACCCTGCTGCAGCAACACCACAGCAGGGCCGGTCTCCAGGTCTCCACAGCCCTGCCTGGTCATGGGCCCTGCTGAGCCAGGCCCACCCGCAGGCCCAGGGAGGCGCACGATGACCGGGGCCGGGCCTGCCCCGGTGCCCCCAGCTGCCCCTGCTCCCTGGCAGGGGCCCTGGCTGCCAGGCCCTGCCCAGCCACCCTCTGGGACTCCCTGGTCCCTGTGGCTCCCCCATGCAGGCAGTGACCCCCATCTTGGCTTGCTGACCAAGCGCTGCCTCACTGCTGGCACCAGAGAGGCGGCAGCCACTTGCCACCAGTTCCCTGCAGGGGCACTGAGGCAGGAGTCCCTCCTCTGCACAGGCCATCGCTAGTTGTAGCAGTCACCAGCTCCTCGCATCAAGGTAAGCTTGAAATGCGCGGAGGCAGAGCAGGAGGAGATTCAAGCCAGGGCTGTGGGACTGAGGCCATTTAGTCTCTAGGCTTCATTCTAAAACAACCCTCCCCCACCAATGCTTGACATTTTAGTCAGAATTTAGGAGTTGCCTCTGGTGCATGGGGCTCCTCAAAACACACACTCCCAACTGCTGAATGCTTGTGTCTTGAAAACCAGTGTTTTCCTCGCCTCAGAGCTAATGCTAAACAGACCTAATGCCTTGGTGATTTCAGAATAATTGTTGCTTTTATCCACTTTAAGTGCAGGAGAGGTGGTTCACTTTTTGCTTTCAAGTTGTCTCCACAATAGGCGCGTAGAGAGGCAAGGCAGGCATTTTCGGCAGCCTTGCCACCTATCGGGCTCATGTCTCCCCTCTGCCTTGGCTCCAACTCCCTGTGTGAGCCATGAGTCAGCGCACAGGTACTGAACAAAGCCCCGAGGCAAGGGGCAACCTAGCATCGTGTGTAGCTCCTGGATGAAGAAATGTAACTCTGATCGTCCCCCTGAGTAATTTGCTCTCATAGACTAAGTGTCAAGATTGAAAAAACCAGCACTTTAAATCATGTCATGACCATAGTAAGGAGGATGAAACCACAGCTTAGTGTTTTCTTCAACACTGCTTGGTCACTGTGAGTATATTCAAGCAATTGTGCTTCAGTGTAGAGGGTAAATGACTTTTTTTCTCATGGGAGCCATATAGCCATGGAACAACTTTATAATATGAGATAAACTTCTGGAACACCAGTTGTAGAAGGGGTTTTGACATTTAAGCACTTCCCTGGCTGCTGGGTATCATGTTAAATAGGATACATTTCCTCTGGTGAAATAGGTCTGTAAGACAGAAATATGTTGCCCATTGCATAAACAGGGAGGATAAAGTTTTTCATGGTTTACTGCCTTGTAAAAAGGGAGACATGTGGCTGCCCAGACTCCTGTGGCACAGGTTGAGAGAAAACATCCAAGCACTTTATCCTTTCTTCTGTAACTAGTTCACACCTACTGGTACATGACATCTAAGAAACCTAATCTTTTAAAATCTTTTGCTTAAAGTGATTATAGTGGTTCCTTTTCCACACAGTCCATGTGGATGAGCAGCATCCAGAACTGTGACAAAATTGATACTAGTTAATATTTACCAATATTTCCCTTTCGTTTGGGTACAGATCACTTTGTCGTTAGTGAACACCTATGACACTATCTAATAAGCATTACAAGAGTTTGGGGGAACTATTTGCTTCCTGTCCAGCATCCTATTGTGAAGGCATACACCTGGCAGAGTGTGCAAATTCCTGCTTTGTGTATTGGGAAACATTTCACTCTTCATTACATTGAGCTATCACTAGGGCCTGATCACTGAAATAAGCAATTTTTCAGCGTAGTAAAAGAATACTGTACACTACAAACTATTTTTTCCTGTGCTCTTTCAAGGGAACAAGTAGTCAATGTGAATAAATCCTTCTTATTCACCTCTTGCAACAAGAGTTGCCTCAGAGTTCATTTCAATGCTTGGATTCTCCTTTAAGAAACACAGTTACAGAAAACAGGTTCTCTATACAATAGTCTTCAAGAAGGTGGATGCAAAGGATAATAGGATAATAAAGGTCATAATTAAGTCTGTAAGGGTGGTGTTACTAAAGAGAAGTACAGGACAAGCTTCACACAAGTTTCTGGGTCATTCACACTATTGTTAGAGACCATCATACCAAGATGCCTGTTTAGTTCTTTTGAATTTCAGGATAGTGGAAATCTAGATAAAAGTCTTCAAACTGCTGTTTGCTTATAATCTGATTGTTTAACACTCAGCCCTCCACATTGGTTAATCATAGACACAAACTGAATGCAAATATATCAGTGTCACAAATAACAAGTCCAGTGAATTCAATATAATGTACTGATTGGGATCAACAGTATTGAAACCATCATAAGAATTAACAGTGGTGAATAAATAAAGCCTTGTTGTAGCTAGTTCCTAATCACATTTAGGCTTTCTTAGCTGTATTTAACAAAAGATACAGTACACTTTTGAGATATGCAAGTTTCTTGCATCTTAAGGACCAAGAATCTTCTGTGGCTCTGTGATAAAGTTCAACATTTCTATTTCTATGTTGTTGCCAAATAGTGCATTAAGTCATTGTAGAGTATCTAAAAAACTTTATGCAAATGTAACAATGCATTTGGTATTGCAACATATATAGGCTGCTAGTGATTTATTTAATACTCTGCATCAAGCAATTTTCAGAAACAGTACATTAGCATCTGGACAAATTACTGCCATTATACCTTCATCTTCATGCTATAGTATCACCCCAGTCGTAAGATCTGGTTTTGGTTCAGTAAGAAAGTTGTTGGAAAGCATACCTTTTTTGCTCCCTTGAGAAAGACATTCATTTCAGTTTGTAATGGAAACAAACAAAAAAAATCTATATACTTAAAAAACTTAATTCTAACTACAGAAGGACAAAAGCAAATGTATACTAAAGCTTTGCTGCAGTAAAAGCGTCTATGAAATAGAAAGATTTGGCCCTTTTTTGGTATTACTGTGATAGCTATAGAGGCCTTAAATTGCGAAGGTCTGGTTTAACTGGCATAAGTTATACAGAAAAAAATATTTTCCTGAAGCATCTTCTTGGAATCCATATATCCATCACTATCATTATTTGCTCCTGTCAGTAGACATTAACCATATTAATCTCACAGGACCTTCTCCCAGGCCCTCTATTTGCCCCCAGACATAGAGTTGTCAGCATCACCTTTGAAAGTAAGAGCCTTTTTATTTCCTCCATGCTGCTGAGTAGTTTCTCAAGCTGTGCTCTCCAGTTGACTTCTCTCCTTTTGTCCTACTCAGCCTTTTTTCTTCTGTTTCTCAAGCCTCTTCCAGGAGTCCTAACTTGTTGACTAGTTTAACCCTTGCCTTGCTATAAGGAGCTTTAAATCTAGCAATGGGATATACTAATATTGTTTGAAATGGTAGACTGTGGCTTGGCAAACATTGCATATCAGTGCCAACAGCAGTTAACTGGTGAAAACAAACCCTTAATATCAGTCCTAATCATGAACTCTTTCAGCACTACTGCAGTAGAATTGAAGGGGAATCAAAAGCTTGGAAATGGTGTGTGGGTTTAATACCTGCAGACATGTGTCAAGCCTTCTTTGGTTTCACAACTTTCAGGCAGCGTGTCAGTTTGAGACCATTTTGCATGACTTTTCCAGTGTAAGTAGGTGTTATCAGATATTGCCTTTTCCTTTCACCTTTTTGCAGTTTCACCAGAATAGGCTATCTTGGCTGTCATGAAAAGCTAGAATACTGTGTCTGGCAAAAAAAATAAACTGGCAACACACAGCTGCAAAAAATGTCAGTTTTTGAAAGTAACTAAACGGCAATGATTTTACATTCCAGTTCCAACTCAATTTAAGCAGAACAATATTTATTCAAATGAAGTTATTAAAACAGTGTATTGGTGTAACCAAATGCTGAAATGAACTAGTTTTGTGACCTTAATAAAAAAAATTGTGAATCCTCCCAGCTGAAACACAAGCGAATCAATTGAGGTCAATACTTATTCTAGTAAAAACATTAAACTTTATATTACAGTCATTAACAATAGCCACTGTGGAAATGATCTCATCTTTCTACTGCTGTCTTTTGGATAGACCTCTTGTAGAGAGCATCTCAAGTTCTTGCAGAGTGTGGGGGTTTGGGATTTGCCATTCAGGGAAGTATATGCCCAAACCCTTATGGCAGGCCTAAAAGTTTGGTGTCTTAGATCAGGGATGAATTTGGAATTGTTGTGGACTTTGTCAAATCTTTGCTTTTTCTCCAGCTTCACCTCTTGAGCCACTGGTTTTGGCATATTTTACTGTGCAACTGTGCAAGCTGCCACCATGGTTAATGTTATGACAAAGGCCTTTGAGAATGCTCAGTATTTCCAGAAGCATATGTGGTATCAGTGGTGGTGTAGTTCACTACATTTTGTCTGAGTCTAAATTCTGCTTCTGGGTGGATCTGTGGCTCCTGAAGTCCTTGAAGCAATTCCAGCAAACAGCTTTCCTGACTTCCAAATTTGCCCAAATTTCACTTCAGTTGAGTGATCATGCTTTATGATGGAAACAACAATGAACTTTTACCAAAACAACTTCAATACAGCCACTTTCAACATAATTTATTTCTTTTAAAAGAATCTGGAAGATTAGGCTATGGAACAAAAATATGTATATTAAATGGATTTTAAATGAGGAATAAAAAAGAATTACTTAGCACTAGTTAAAACTCTTAAACAATAATTGTATCTCTGTTATTCAAGTTTCTGCTGGATTGCAAAAGAAATAAGCATTGTTATTTTCGTAACCAAAAAAACTTTGCTCACAGAAGCAAACCAGAAAACAATCTTCATTATGCAACATGTTTTATACTTAGGGAGACAATTTTAGAGATTTTCTTCCACTGCTTTTGCCAGTAATTGCCCTTCCTTTATGGCACAGATGAAGAGTCATAGCTCTTTAGAAGCCATTTTGTATAATATATGTTACTTGCTTTGTTTTTCTTTATTCCACTTAATTAATGCTAATTCTAATTTTCTCCTCTTTTCTGTCAGTCTAATGTCTGTTAATGCCTTTCTGGAAAAAAATTATTTAAACACCGAAAGTCCAAATATAAGTTAAGTTCCATGATGATATATCTACATCTGTAGGAAGCAGGTAGAATGAAGCTGTTTCTTTAAATCAATTTGGCAGTGTAGAAGCTGAAAACATCCATAGGTTGGAATTGAGATTCTCTAAAGGTTTTGTGTTTTCAAATAGAATAAACTCTAATGGCTTTTTTAGCCAGTCCTTTCAGAGATGTATATTATTCTGTGGAGTGGCACAACTCAAAGTTGTAGAAGAAAAGTTAAAGAAGGCAATAAACTACTGCCATAAACTCAAAAGGTGATAAATGTTTTTAAAAGTTCTGTATGAGTAAAACTTATTCTATCAGTTTGGTGGTAAAAGTTGCAAGCATGTATGTTTAGCTTCTTGTACTGTCTGAATGAAAATTAAACCATTTCTTAAGCAATGTTTCAATGACTAGACACATTTCTCCTGAGACTTTTAATCTGAGCACGTGTGTCCATCTCCATCTCACTGAGGCTGAACATTAATTATTCATTGACATTCATTTACATGAAGTTTAAGAAGATTAACAAGTTCTACAGTTGACTAAAACATACAACATAGCTATTGTAAAGCAAAATATGTCTACTTCAGAACAAGAGTATGGCTTGAGTGTGAACCTGTAATGAATTTTGTTCCACCACCCATTGAAATGGAGAGACTTTCTTGCTTCCTGACACAGGGGCGATAGAGATTTTTTACAATTTGTTTGGGGCATGAGACTTCATTAGGTCTCTTTTAGTAGGAATATGCTGATGTTTCTTTAAGAAAAAAACCTTTCTACTTTTCTTATGGCAGAGGTAGGAAGAAAAAGTAACTATATATGGCAGTGTAAGTCTGCCATAACCACAATCTCACCTTGAAAGGCACATTATAGAAATGAAATTAACTGCTTTCTAGGAAAGCTTTCTCTTCTTTGTTATGCAAACAGATAAAGGTGTTGCAAAACATAATGCTCCATTCTGTTTTTTATCCACTTCTTTTTTATTTTCTTTACTATATTTGGCCGAATTTTTCCTTGAATTACAGAAACTTTATTTACTTTAACTTTCTTACACTCATTTCCATCTCTGAATTTTTAAGCTGAAAGCCTAAAATGTAGAACAGAATGAAAGTTTCAGTGTCCTTGGAACATGAGTGTGTATCTTTGTGACCAAGGATGTTGCTTCAGCTTGATCAGCGTTGTAACATACAAAAAGAAATAAGATGTAGTTAGTCTTACAGGCTACAGAGACAGAGTGATTTTACTAGTGTCTCTATAGGCAGGCACTCTGAAGAGGGACAGATTGAGCAGCATGCACTAAGCCACAGTCTTGGTGGAAAGTTAGTTCCTCTCAGTTTCATATCCTCCTATCCTACCCTGAAGGTGAACAGATTTATTAAAGTGAGGTTACAGGGTTCTGTAGAAACCTTCCACATTTCAAAGGACTGTGGACAGGATGGGTGATGTCATTTATGGGGTGGGTACTCTACATAAAATATCAAAACAGAAGGCTGAGGAGCTAAGGTTAGTTCCTCTAAGGCATTGAACTTTCTCAGTTGCATAAAGAAACTCGATAATCAATAACTTTCGGTGTGCAATTTATAATGTCCAACATTAGCGGAGATTGGAGACTGTTGAAAATGTCACCAATTATCTATATAAAGGCTAAATTCTCCAGGGATGAAATCAGAAAACAAATAAGTTTACAACAGCACATCGTTTTTATGAATTCTGATCATATTTTCCTATAACATCAGTGATACATGAGTGGACTTAAAAATTATGTAGCTCAAGGAATAAAAATAGAATATAGAAGAATAGTTAAAATATAGCCCTTCAGCTGAAGTTTGTAAGATGGATAATAGTAGAATGGTCCAGATAAAGCATAAATGCATATGCTTTTGCTATGCTTGCACTTTCAGTCTGATCTAAAGGAACACAACATGGGATTGAAATTTTGTGTGTGTGTGTGTCGTATTCTGAACTCACAAATTAGGTACTCCTTAACTACCTTGTATCTAGTGAGAATTAGATGGGGCAGTTGTCAGTCTTGAACAAAGCCTGAAATGTGCAGCGCTTATTTTAAGACAAGGCCTCAGTTCTTACAGTGCAAAGATGTAATGAATTTTAATCCATATTTTATACAGAGGGGACAATGTGTCATAGTTGAGAGAACTGCTGAAGGTCACATAAAAAAATTTATATTGAAACCAGGTGCAAAAGTCAAATCTGCTTCCAGCCCATTTTTCAGTCATTTACTCTTTCCTGGTCTTAATCTTAAGAACAGCTTGTCTAGCTAACAAGGCTGAAGAAATTGCTTTATACATTTTAATAGCATCATTTAGAAAAAATGCTGCTTTAATAAAATGCCTTTCTAGTAGACCTGCACTGTAGTGTAAGAGAAATGTGTAGATCTGGTAACATGAGAAATGTGTTCAACCTTAAGGGGTAAATTCAATATGTTGTTCTATTTGATAGAATAGCAATCAAATCCATACCCTGAGATACTGCAAGAGGTGCATACCCTCCCGAATGTAACAGTCTTCTCTAGGTTTAGGCTTAGATGGCATGCTAAAAATAGCCAGTTCTTTCAGACTTTGATCATTTTTCTAGTAGGCCTCTCACCACAAGTAACAATTTTATTTATTACGACATGGTCTCATGTTTGACGTATCAAATTATCTTATTTTCTAAGGCAAGGGGGGAAAATGAGAGAATCTCTTCCTTTTAATTTGATATTCCAGTACTAAGATGATTTCATAGACCAACCCCTGCGAATAAGCAGCAACAGGACCTGGCCAAAATGCTTCCCTTCTAAGGTGCAGTGCTTTGTAGTGTAACATAAGCTAGTGGTGGGGAGGGGTGGAAACACAGAGGGAGAAGTGCATTGGGCAGCACAGATGCCATTATCATCATAAATGTCAAGAAAAACTTTCAACATAGTTGGGGTGAGAGAAGGTGAGAGAATGTGTGAGACAAAACAAGCAGCACTCGTTTTATAATGATTGTGGAAGTTAAATGGGTCTTGCGATGTGAGAAAAAGGATTTATCCCTTCTCATAAAAACTGTAACTGAAAATCTCTTATCGTGAAAAGAGTTCAGGGTAACTTGAGCCCTTTTGCCTGGGAAGTTAAGGAAGTACTAGAATGTGTATGTGGATATCTACAATAAGAAATAGTGTCAACTAATGGTATGCACATTTCTATACCTATGTACTTTTTCAAGCTCATGTTTTAAGAGGTTTCACTGAAATTACATAGCTTCCCATGGTTTGCCTTTGAAGACTCCAGATGGAGACATTGTAAACCCAAAAACCTTAATTTTTACTAGGGTTTGGGGTACTACTGGTTGTCTCTTTCTCCCTCCAGACCTAAATTATAGAACAAAAAGTGGTAGATAAAGACCATTGGAGAAAGTACAACACTCCAATCTTCCCTGTTAGGTGAAAACTCTTCCTTGGTGTGTCAGAAAAGGGAGTTCATCTGATTGAATGCTGAAATTAAATTCTAGTCTTTTGCATGTAAATAAAAGCATTGCACAGAATATAGTCCCCATAGGGGAGTTAGTCAGGATAAGTTTATTTTGTGCCTGCAATTTTGGGGATGCGCCAATATCTGGAGAATAAATCTCAGTAAGTTGACTCAACTTGCATGAAAATATCTTTACTCAGATCTCTGCAATGCCATTTGCTATTTGCTCTTGGTATTGTTCTTATCAAGAGATGATAAAACCTGTTATGAAGAATTGGGAAATTAGTGTTTTTACAGCTAAGTGATACTTCAAAGATTTTTAAAAATTTGCTCTTTTCCAACTCACCGATTTATTTCGCTGGATGTCTGTTCATGACAGGGTTATGATCTTAAGCAGGAAAAGTCGAGGTATAGAGGAGTGGAGGAGATGCAGTGCAGTGAATGCTAAAAGCTTGAAATTTTGGTGGTAGTAGTATGGTGAAAGTGGAGTATGTTGTGTGCCAGGCATACCACTCTTCTGAAATGATGCATGCCTGTGAGTTGAAAAGCAGACCAGGTACTTCTAAATGGTGTCATTATCTTCTTGTAGATTTTGTGGTTTTCCTCACCATGTTTTGATAGACATCCTACCTGGTTTATATCTGTTATTTTTTCCTACTTTCATAGAATGCTACTACAAAATGATTGTCAGATAGACTGTGTTCAATTATGGATGTAGTATACTAAGCATATTTGAATTCCTGTAAGGAATTGTTATCTTTCACTTCCTCTTTCTTTTTGTGACATGAACTGTTTTTTATATATAACCACAATATAGCTGCATTCCATGTTTAAGAGATGGAAAATCCTCTACTGTAATTATTTTCTGAATGATTTTACAAATTAGAATTAGATTTTCTTCCAGTTTTGCTGTGTACTCAAGTCCTGGTTTTGTATGTTTTCACTTACATTAAAGGGCAGTAGTAAATATGGCCCGTCATATGAAAGCAAATGTACATTTGGACTAGTGTACTGAGATTGAAAATTACCAGAAAAAACAGCAACACAAACAGTAACACAGAACTTCTAGGGAGATTGAGAGCTGGTTTTGGTACCCAACTTTTCATTGTCTATATTGAATACAGCCATGTATAACATACAGATGCATACAAATGCCTCCAGACCGACCTCTTGTGCATTCCTTCTGCCTGTCACCAAAACTCCCAAATTAAAAATCTATGGCTCATTAAACAGGAAGGGAGGAGTATATTGTGTTAGAAATATTACAGTCTGTCAGGATTCCCTTGTCCCAGAGCGGAGACTTATCTGTAAAACCTGCACACAATTACTTTTTAATGATTTTATCCTGGCTCATTAGGAGAGCAGCTACCACTGAGACTTAAGAGTAATCATGCAGCTGTACCAGTGATACAGCTACTGTGCGTCTTGGAGAGGCACATCAGCATTTACTGAACTGGCTTTAAAACCTAGAAATTGTAAATGAGATAGAAAAGAGATAATACAAAGCTTGCAAAGTATGTCCATGATATTGTATAACAACAACACAGATTTCCCTGATGGAATTTCCTTGCCAATCTTTTTGTATTATTTATTGAATAAATTTGTTGGACACTGTTTAGAACTGTATACTTTTTAAATTTTGGACTTGAAGTGTATTATAAGCCTGTGCTTGCTTTAAAAAGAATCATAATGAGTTGTACCTTTGCTGAATGTATCTGGAGTTCCCTCTTGCTTCTATTTTAACCTGTTTGGAATATAAATCAAATTATATTTTTCCAATCACCCATGAGAATTTGGTTTCACACAGTTGGCCTGACTAAAAAGCAGAATTTTGGAATTTCTGGTGAGATATGGCAATTACATACACATAACTTATAGATAGTGATTTAAATTAATTCTCCTTCTGGTGCACAAGGACAGGAAGATTTTTTCCATTACCTGCTCTCTAGCTAGCATGTAGCTTAAACTTGCTTGATTCTTGCAGGGTCTTGCAGGACCCATAATCTTGCTCACTATTGGAATAGCTGTTGCATTGTGAGGTACCCTGTATCATCTCTAACTGCAACTGAAGAAAAGTTGTTAGAAATTTATCCTTCTTAGAGAAAGTTAATTCATTATGTGAACTGTGTTTAATTTCATAAATAGGGAAATTTTAGCAATAAGTGAGCTAAATAGTTAATTGCTCTATAATTAATTAATAAAACTATTGCTAATAGTTTTAGCAATAAGTAAGCATAATAGCAATTTCATAAATAGGGAAATTATCCTATAGGGAAATAGGATATTACCCTATATCTTCAAAAATCAAAGACCAAATCCTTGGAAAGAAATTAAAAGTTCAAGGTGATGGCTTGTTTTTCATGATGCTGCATTTTGAGCCTTTATTTTTTAGATTTTGTTTGGCACTGGGAGAAGCAAAAGCATCTTTAAGAAGACTTAATAAACTCTTTTTGGATGAAAAAATCACCACCACTAGGTTCTGATAAACACAAGAGGAAAAATGCAGGAATTAGAGGATATGAATTAGTTTAAACAAACTATCTTGTTATTTTCTTTTTATTTAAAAAAACGACACTGTCATAATTTTTCCTTGACTCAAACTGTAAGTCAAAATGCTATGAGCAAATCAATGCAATTATACTTGTAACTTTTACTAGACACACAATTAATCTGGTTGTTTATGTAGAATATTTTAACTACACACTGAAGGATGGTGAAGTTTGAGACTGCTTTATACACTAGCAAGTAAACAGTTGTAATGAATATTACTCTTTATACATTATTTAATATACAAAACTATCTGCAATTTCACCAAAGATGCTGCAGATTTAAAAGGGCTGATAGCTAAACCACACATTTTATATGAGCAAATGTGATAATCTGTTTCTTGCTGTAATGAGATGACCAGACTAATGGATGGGGGAAAAAAAAGTAGTTTTCCCTACAAACAGTTCATGTTTTTTACTAACATAGGAAGGAATAGACCTAATGATGCTCTGAAAGCAGTAGAGTGGTGAAGAGAATTTCTATTTAAAAATTTCAGAGTACAGCTGCGCAGGTTTTTCTTCCTCTATTTCATGCTGCCTTTTAACAAATGCAACAATGAAATTCTTATGTTTGTAGAAAGCTCATGTCATGCATACAAGTTTTCACTTCCCAAGGATTTTATGTGGGTTTTGTAGTGCATAGAACTTGAGTGACTAGATGTCGTGGTTTAACCCCAGCCAGCAACTAAGCACCACAGACGCTCACTCGCTCCCCCTCCACCCAGTGGGATGGGGGAGAAAATCGGGAAAAGAAGTAAAATTCATGGGTTGACCTAAGAATGATTTA
>JAOBAS010000029.1:14809433-14819437 GCA_025311575.1 Elanoides forficatus
TTTCTGTTCTATTAAACTGTTCTTATCTCAACCCATGAATTTTACTTCTTTTCCTGATTTCCTCCCCCATCCCACTGTGTGGGGGGAAGTGAGTGAGCAGCTGCGTGGTGCTTAGTTCCTGGCTGGGGTTAAACGACGACAACATCTTAAGTGTTACAAAACTCAGATTTATCCTTACAAATTTATGAGTCAAATGCTGTGTTGCTTTATTCACTGTGCCATTCATAACACTGCCATGAAGATAGTTTTTTAGATAAGGAAATCTAGTGTACAGAAGAACGAATCTTAGGAAAAGACATGAAGGAGATACTTCCTTCTCAAAAACACCACTAAAAAATTATCCACTAGCAGAAAAAAGAGAGGAGAATTGTATAAAATAGAGGACTAAGATAAATAAATAATTGGAGGCACATAGTATTATCAAAGAAGGTGGAGCAGCTCTGAGAGAGGTGATAATAAGCGATTTACTCAGCTCAGCAGTCCTTTAGCTGGCAATGCTAATGTTTATGCTAGCAATGGGACCTGATAAAAGATAATCAAGAAAAGAGCAATGACAACTGGGTTACATATAGGCTACATAGAGAAGACCTCAGAATATTATTGATTAAAAAAATAGTCATTCAGAATTGGGCCTTGTAATATCCAGCCTGTCTAGAAGTAACAAATGGGAAGATCAATTAAAATCTCTGGAGGCTATAAGTAGAGACAATATTTTTCCCCAAAATAACACACAAAAAAAAAATCAGAATGTGCTAAAAATCACAGTGTTAGAATACCAAAGAAAAATAGGATTAAATTTCTGGTGGAAAAAGTGAGAGGTTATGTATCTCTGGAAGAAGGGGAAATGTGTGCTCCAGAGGAAAAAAAAAAGGAAAAACCACAAGCTAAAGAAAAACAAAGAGAAGGTTAGATACTCCCCTTGGTAAAAATGGTACTTAACATTTTTTGATCTGAGAACAAACATTTCCTTTCAAATTTCAGAGGTTTGAAGTGAGTACTTAACATCCTTATTCCAATTTACCTTGGTGCATTTAAGAGTTTAATAACATAATTGAAACAAAGGTGCAGGTTGCACATTTAAATTAAGTAAGGAATTGAGTCAACTCAGGTTGATGTCAAATGCCAGTTTATCTTCTCTCTTGTTTACTGTGACCATTGACTACTTAAGAAAATCTCCATATTATGTACGCATCTTGTGACTTTATTTGTTCCCTAAATGTTGTTCAACAGTGGTGAAAGGATTCAACTTCAGATGGATCTGGTAGAATGGCGTCTTGAAGGCTGTATATGCTTTAAAGGAAATAACAGCTCTGCGTTTGGAGTCAAATACTTTCTCACATGGAAAAAGACACAGAAAAACCTTGCCCTCTAGTGGCTGGAAAACTAGGAAGCAGGCATAAATCCTATTTTCACTAATTGGTATCCAGTTCAGATTTGCTTGCAGCTTGAATAGTTTAGCTGGTTTGAATAACTGAAGTTTTCCTTAGTTTCAGATCTGCAAGAAGAAAGACAACCATTAAGTCACTTAATATTTGAATTCATTTTTCATTGGAAGAAAAAAAAATGTTCATACAGCACTTGAAAGTAAATGGAAATGAGTTTTTAGAACAAGCTGAAGCTAGTTGCACTAGCAGCCATTTGAATAACAGGAATAGCTATATCTGGATATCTTGCTGAAATGTGCAGCAGCTTTACTTTTCAAACGTTTTTATTCTGGAAAGGCAGTTTACAGACATAATTTCATAGACAGAATAATCCATTTAGCAATTAGTAAGGAAAATCTGACCCTGTCTGACGTAAATCTATCATATTCCATTTAAAACTAAATTACTTAATAAATAAAATAATGCAGCATTAATGGAAAGCCATTTAAAGAACACTAGTCCTGCATTTATCGAAATAATTAATCTTCTTGGTATGCAATCTGTGTATATCAGGGCAGGAATTGTGAACATTGATACTCATTTCTGCTTATTACCCTACTGCAATCCATTGACTTTCAAGATGGTTACTCTGCATTGGTCCAGTTTAAATGGAGAATTAGGGCCTGTCAGACATATCTCAAACACAAGAATTAGGTATTAAAATAAACATAAAATTGTGAGGAGCATAGCTATTTACATTCTAAAAAGCATAGAATGAATAATCTTGCCTGTAAATTGTCTACTTATTAAAATAAATAGTCCATTACTATATTGACTTCATAGTTATTAAATTGTGTTATATAGGGTATATATCTCTTGTGAGAACAAGTTATTCACTTTTTTTCACCATGGAATGAGCTGTTATACCAGAACATTATCTCTGGCTGATACTGAACAGCCCATATGGGTCAGCAGGAATCCAAGTTTGTTTTATCCTTTTTGTTACAGCAGACAGTCTGTTAGTTTATTTTTCCAAAGGATGCATAATTGTTATTTCCTTGACCAAATCTTACTTGCCCTACTCAGAAAATTTTGTTATTGGAACTAACCTTAATAAAGTAGCATTTTCCATGTTTAATTGGAAAGCATCCAAGCTTTGTATTTGTCGTGGTTTCACAAACACTGAAACAGGAAAGAAAGACTGCAGTTATTTTTTCAACATATCCTTTCCTTTACTTGAAAAAGAAATCAAACAGTCTCATTCTGGAGTATGATTTTTTTATTAGCTCTTGCAAATTTTACACTAATTTTCATAAGAGAGCTAACCACTACAGTCAGTTACTATGTAAATAAACCAGTCAATTAAAAGACAATTGGTTTAATCAAAACCTCTGACACATTATAACAAATTAAATGGCAAATATGCAAAGCTTCATGTTATTGGAATGCCAATGATTTCATTGTCTCAATAAAAAAACAACCTTAGATCTGTTAATTTCCTAGCTTTTTGCTCACTCTTGTGTTTCCTTTCTTACACTATAGTAAAGTTTCTTTAGTGTTGTTTATCAGTCACTGGGGAAGCTCATGTAACCAATAATATCAACCCTCAATAAATTGGATTATTTTCACTGGATTGCATGAAATTCAACAGAACATTGCAATTTACAATTTCATAGTAAATAAATTATTCAAGGCAGAATGTTCAACTGACTTAAATAATTTACAGTCTGAAAATGGTGTAATAGGCAAACTCTAATGGAAAAAATAAAATATTGCAGTATATCTTGAATACTTAATCATGGTGTACTTAAGAAATCAAAGTCTGTTACCAAACTATGTTCATACATGTTATCCCTTCAGCAAATGATTTTGTTTTTTAAAAGATAGTAAAGTCTAATAAACCAAATGACTGCTGTGTATCTTGAGAGAGTACTGCTTTTTAGAAATTTAGGAAGTATATTACCTATTACAGAATGAAATTGCAACTTTCTAAGTTATAATTAATTCGTATTTAAATCATAAAAAGTCTATGCGATAAATATAACACTGAGAATATATGGCTGTGTATTTTTATTACCTTTGAACCTCTTAGTAGTTTTTGTGAAACTCTGAAGATATTACATAAAGTAATATAAGATAGTACTAGTAATAAGATATATAAGATAGTACTAGTAATAAGATAATACATAAATGTAATTGTCCAGCAATAGAATATACACTATGTAAATTTAAAAGAAATGTGTTTAAAACAAATGTGTTAGAAAATCTTTTTTTTCACCTGTATACATGGTAGATGATAGATATTACCGTAAAATGAATTGAATGGGATTTTAAGAAGGAATAATTTTGTCCAATATCAGATATAGCACATATGTCTGTGCAAAAGTACATTGTGTTCCATTGTGAGAAGACATAATTAAAGTTGTATATTCTCATTGCAGGAGTTAAGCAACCTGTGAGCAAGGAAATGAAGCTTAACATGGTCCATTTTTAGCATACAAAAATGTGGATTTTTTTTCCCTAAAGACTCTTTAAGGGCTCCTTAGCTACAAGCAGGAGTTCAAGGAGTTTCATATTGCTAATAATTCTGTTCCCTCCAGTTACATAGCCTTTTACTATTGCCATACATGAGATACTGTGGCTTACATTTGCAAACTTAGGAAATTTTAGAAAATCTCAACATTTGACATAGTTCTTGCAGATGCTGTCTGCAGCTCAAAAGATGTTCTCTGGTATGCTGTGCATCAGCTGCCATAAACACTTATTTTTCTTCTTAAGATTTTGTGTACAACCTCCATGGCTTCTGGAAGTTTTAAAGGCATAAAACCTAATGTGGGTAATGGGGACAGGTAAAAGAGGAGACAACATATTCTCCCAAATATCCCACTCTCTTAGACCCCATATGTATGAATCAGTCCATAACATAAATATCCAGGAACTGAAATTCCTTGCTGTTCATATTTAGATCATCTACAAAAATGGAAATCTTCTGTTTAAAATGAACAAAACTCCCTCAACCAACAAAAACAAAACCAAGAAAAATCTGTACCTTACTAAAAGTGTGCTCATTACAAAATAAAGCAGCAATGTGAATTATTCAAGGGACAAGCAACCCTAGTTGTAGGATGTAGGATGCAGTTCTCCTATCTGCAATGCAAAACACAAACCAATATGTCCTGCCTTCCACCCTGCCCCACAAACCTGTGGTATCAAGAATATTAAACTCTGAGCTGAAAAAATTGCATTTTAGAAGTCCAGAATTTCTGAGCATTTCCTTTTGCTAGTTCAGGCATCTCCTGGTTTGTTACTTGTTGTTAATTCCATTCTAAAGAGTCTCATTACTCCCATATGCAGTGTAGAAAACATATGTGCCTAAATCAAGACTAAACTCCACTACAGGATCTAGTCCCTAAAAGTTTTATGCTCAAATACCAAAATCATAATTCAGTGCTCAAGCTTCTAAATGTATTTGCTCTGCATCCGGAATAAAAACCGACTACAGGTCCTAGTATTAACATCAAATCATCTCTCTGATCTCACAGAACAAAGAAAATCAGGATATGCACAAAATACTCTCTGGAGGTCAAAGTTGAAACCCTGTTATGCCCAGGAGTTGTGATTACTTTATGTTTCCTCAAAAAGCAACAGTTGAGCAGCATGCCAGGCAAGTGGTCCACTGTGGCTTTGAAAGCAGGGGTTTATGTTGCTGTGTACCCCATGGAGGATTAATGACTGTACTGTGTCTCTATCAGTCTCTGACTTGATGGAGAATGTCTTGATAAGCGTTGCTAGTTTCCTCAAGTCAGAGGGCATTTGTGAGTGTATGAGTTTCCAAAAGGAAAAAGTATAACAGAAGGTGTTTTCTGTAAAAAATTGCAGTATTGAGTAAGTAGGATAGCTTGAATAATGTGTTCAATGCTAAAAGCCCCAAAATGACACTTGTAATGTAGATTAACAAATTTCCCATTGTCTATAAAATTGATGCTTGTGACTTGGGTCAAAAGATTAGAAGACACTGGAAAACACTGAACAGAATATTGGAATAAGTCTTGGCATTACTTGAAAGCCTGAAAAGAAACTGAAGATAGTACAAATACAATTCCATATAACCTTCTGATATGCACTGTACTGTAAAAAGAGAGATCCTTTCAAACAAATATCTCTTCCAGATTTCATGGTTTTTATAAGAAGGATACATCTCCAAGAATGCTTAGAAATATCCAATTTAACTGAAAAAAAATTATTCCCCCAAAGGATGCTTAGTTGCTTTCATACAGTAACAAAGCTTTCATGTTAACAAGTTAGGGTCAGAAAAGTACTCAAAGATCTCAAGCAAAACTAGAGCTAATAAAGAATGTATTTTGAAAGAGAAGGACATTTTTCATGTGAAAAATTGGCAAAGTAAGTAAAAGTTTACTAACCATGGAATAGCTATACCACAAAAGACTTAGGAAAAGAGAATTTTGTTTCTGACAGTAGATTATGTAAGAGTCCCCTTACATTATTAGATCAAGAAATTTTTAAATTTCCTCAGCTGGAATCTTTCAACATCACCTTCAGAGGCCTAGCCCATCTATATACTGTCCTTAGCGGGATTAGAGTTAAAATCTAAGGTCATATCCTTATGGAGGTAGTAGTCATCTGGTTTCAGAAATGTCAACACTAAAATGCTGAATAACACGATGAAGACAGTGCAAAACTAATTTCTTTGCATTAGACCTACTACCTTTATTGGAACTTTTTTTCTTTAGAAGACTAAATGTCTGGTACTAGTAATGGAATTTCAACTCCAACAGATTTGTCCATGAAGGGAAAAGGAAATGGGGAGAGGGCCAGGGAGAGAGACTATGTGAGAGCATTTAAATTCTCAGGTGGAAGAAGTGGCTTGTCTTAATATGTGCTCTTAAATTCCCAATGCCAAAAAGTTTTTCTGATATTCCAATTCTTGTTAAATGTTAATGCTTGTAAAAGTTAGTGCTGGCGTTACTTTATTAATTTCATCATCTAAAAGAAAGAAGCTAGGTTCAAAGGCTAGCCTAGCTAGCTGAGTCGTTATTTCTGTTTTGTTTCTGTATGTTGTGATCTGTCTGAATTTTAACATCTACAAAGATTTTGAAAATAATGAATGGGGGATAAGTTGAACTACTTCTCTCACATTTTCTCACTTTTCCCACTTTACACTCCTTTAGTAACAGTCACTTTTTACATAGTGTCAGATGATGTAAAAAAATGGCTGTTCCATTTAATCCACTTAAAAGTGAAAATTGTATTAATTATGGCTTTCCATCACAACCTCTAACTATGCAAGTTCTCTATTCCTAATTTCAGATATTTGTAACATAGCAAAATTAAGTTTGTATTAATATCTCTGAAATAGATGTTTCAGCAGCTCCCTAAAAGCTAAAGTTGTCCAGTACTATCTTTTGCTTTTCCTGGATGCCTAATGGGGTAAATTTTACTTTGGACGTCCAAAAAACTTTCTTAGTTCTTTTTTAGTCCTTCCATGAATTACTTGTTATGTCAAGTGCAGCTGTACTGAATGGCAAAAGAGCTCTTTAACTGGCTTGAAAAAAGATGTAGCTGAGGATGTCCTGTGTAGCCATATGCTTCTTATAGGGCGAGTTTTGCATCTAGGTAGAATGGGAAAGAGGGAAAAGGTGTACATCATGACACACACTGTGGCAGATGAGATCAGCTTAAAGAGACTATACAAGTGGTCTTGTCAGCAGAGAAAAGAGATGTGTTTGCTATCTGAGTTGCTGTTTTCTGGAAGATGAACATGAGTTTATTAAGTGTATGTTTAAAAAGTACAGTATTGCATACTTCTGATGCTTGTAGAACTTAGTTACAAGCTTTCTCAGTATGGATTTTGCATTTGTAGTGCACAGGTGCTAATCATTATGGCCACTTAGCATTATGTGAAATCTGAATGTTTTTTCAATACACAGGCTAAAAGTGCACAGTGACTGCTCCTGTCTGGAGTACTTAGCTCTGCAAAGAACAACATTTCCAGTATTGCCTTTCACAAAGGTGTCACTGATGCCTCAAAATAACCAGACAAGCATTTTGGGTATTCCAAGGGATTTTTGGAAAAGATGTGAGCTATGGCATAGTTAGGCTAGCATTAGGAACAACACACTAGAAACAAGCATAAGTCCAAGGTTCAGAGTAGGCTGCTGTAAGGGCCCTGAGAGCATCCACCCTCCTGTGGGGGGGAGGTGGAGGAGATGCTACTCTCAGAGATGGTGCAGCTGAAGGTGGTCCTCGTCCTGCTGCTGGCCTTGGGGGGAAGGTTCCCAACAGTGCTGTGCTGCAAGGAGGCTGCAGCTGGGGCCAACCTCTGCCTGCGGGAGCTGCTTTTGGCCAAGGCTTTCATGCTTGGTCCCTGCCTGAGCTGCAGCCCCATTGCATTGCCATCCTGCCCTGCCCAGCCATAGGCCTGGTGAGCCCAGCGCTGACTCCAACCCAACCTGCAGTCCCCAGGAAGGTGCCCAATGCCCAGGGCTGGGGCTACCCCGAGCTGTGTCCCAACCTGCCCTACTCGCTGGCAGGTGAGGTCTTGCCCTGCTGCCCCAGGGTAGCTCTTGCTGCTCCCAACTCCTCAACCCAAAGGAGCCACAAGAGGGAGGATGGCAGTCATGTTCAAGTGGGAGTCAGACATGTCCATTGCGATGAGGCAGGTCTGAGGTCAGGCTGGGAACATCAGCCAGCAAGTCAGGGTCAGGATCAGGCCCAGTGTCAGTGAACAGGTCAGACACAGTCCAGTGGCAGGGGCAGGTCCATGGTGACAGGGCAGGTTTGGGTGAAGCCGGGAAAGAAACCTGCCAGTCAGAGTCCCCTGGCTTTGCACAGCCTGCAATGCACCAGGAGCTGTAACTTGGGTGGGAGCCAAGAGTTAAAGGCTCAGCTTAAAAACAACTCTCATGAACAAGGGGCTGGCCCTGGCTGAGGCCTTCTGGCAGTGCTGTCTGGGGAACTTTCCCCATGGCTGCTAGCAGGAAGGCAGCTATCAGCTGCCCTCTCCCAAAGTTGGCCGTGATCCCCAGCAGCCAAACCCCACGAGAAGAGATGCTCTTGGGGTCTTACAGGTGCCAGTGCTCACTCCTCAGCCCTCAGCTCATTTTCATAGCTACTTATCTATCGAAGTCTTGCTGAAATAGAAGGATGGTTGTTTGCAGTTTCACATCCTGCTTTAGAGAGTGACTTCCTTGATAGAGGTAGATCAGATATTTCAGGCAACCTATCACAGAAATAGAAATAACTGCCATAGATACTGTCATGGCTGAACTGGTACTGTGTGTCTGGCTGAAAAAGAGCCCAGTGGAGCATCCTTCCCTTCTTCATACACTCAGGAGCTTTTCCAGTCGTCTCACAGATTTTATGGTTTGCAGTGGACCATGGGGAAACCGATAGAATTATTCTTAGCTGCATCAAGCTTGTAGGTAGTGTCAGCTGGCCTTATATCATATAAAGGCTCATCTAACCAATTCCTGTAGGACATTGAGAATAGAATGGAATTTCCTTAGGGCACTACAATCTTCAGAGCACATAGTAAGGCAGCAGGCAATAATCACAAATACTGGTAAAAGAGAGACACCTTCGTTCTGTGGGGAAAGGCTGGGACATGCTGAAGTTCTTAAAATGGAGGTGATGCTTGATGGTCAAATTACCACTTGTGATTGCTGAGGACCAGAAACTCAATGAATGAACACCTTGATAATTGTAATGAATCATTGTGTCCTTCTATGGGACCCTGGATAGGTAGGTGGGCCTTACTGATGCCATTACTGAAATCACACCTTGCTCTCTGAGGCAATGTATACCCACTCATGCATGAGCTTAGAAATGTGTGGCACAAGCCCATGATGCCTTTCTGCAGCCATATGATAATTCCATAGCAAGTGCTTATATTACTTGACCAGAACCATCAAAAACTGCCATTTCTGGCCTGACTTCTAGCAACTCAAATAATGATGAGCTGTTAAAAATGATGGTATGTGGATAAGTAGGTGATGGAAGGTTAGAGGCATAAAGGAGAGGAACAAAGTGTTCTAGTGCTGCAACACTGGCTCTGCTTTCTGCTTCCTCCCTTGTCATTTCCTAACTCTCCAGTATCTTTCTCATAGCCTACACTGATAAAATAATATCTGTATGGATGTCAAAAAAATACAGATGTTGAAGGATGTTAAGATCTGATGTCCATGACTCAGGGAATGGTGCTACATTTGGCTGGGTAAACCAGGCTGAACAGGTGATGTAGCTTGTAGCACACAATAGTCACTGCATGCACGAGACAGGGCTATACCTTGTTGCACACAAACCAAAACATCAGGCTGACCAGCCTTTGCTGGTGCAACCCTTAAAAGTGACCTGACAAAGTGTTACAGAAACTGTCTGAGATTGGTAATCAAAGCATCCTGCTGAATTTTAGAAAATAGTACCTTCCTGGGACATTTTTTTATCCTACTTGGTTAGGTAATCAGGGATGAAAAGCATATGCTGGAGCATATATGAATAGTGAACTCAAAGTTCTAAACTACTGTGGTGAGTTGACCCTGGCTGGATGCCAAGTACCCACCAAAGCCGTTCTATCACTCCCCCCTCCTCAACTGGACAGGGGAGAGAAAATATAACAAGGGG
>JAOBAS010000029.1:14819537-14832225 GCA_025311575.1 Elanoides forficatus
GGCAGGTCCAACTTAGAGCCGGCTGGTATTGGCTCTGTCGAACACAGGGGAAGCTTCCAGCAACTTCTTTAAAGAAGTCACCCCTGTAACCCCCTCCGCTACCAAAACCTTGCCACGCAAAGCCAATACAACTACTGTGGAATTATTGAAATAAATGCTCACTTCAAGATGTGCAAAAAATATTAAAAAAATGTTTCTCTTCAATAGGAACCATTTTTAACAAATTATTTTTTATACATGATTTTAATACAGTCTGGATTTAGTTAAGTTCTGAGTTTGTATTGCTAATATTCTTATGTCAGGTCTTATTTAGTTCTTCCTTACCTGGTCACTCTCAAATAATTGGTTTCATACTCTTTTTGATTCTTGTAATTATAGCCAAAACCTGAAACTATAACAGAAGTGGAAATATTACAAGACATAGTTGGTTTACGTAACCTTTCAGGAGATACATTTATCCACTCTACCTTGTAATTTTGAAAAAATAATCTGAATTTGTCAGAGTGTAGACCTGTCATTTAATCCTCTTTTAGTAAATCCAGGTATTAGTAGATAGAATAAGATAATACAGAGAAAAATATATGATAACCATCAGAGACAGTGTAGTAGTTTAGTATATATGAGTAGCTATTACAGGCAGCAGAAGTCAAGTTATCTTTCCAGGCGAAGGGTATGTTACATACTCAGGAAGAACATGAGATGTGAGGTAAAGGTGAGTGTTGACTTTTCATAGACCAAAGGTTAGAAGAAATCACTTGAGTGGCCAGTAGCCAATAAATATATAATATTGTATTCAGATTAGGGTACAATGATACAGCCATACCCAACTAGATTATATGCATTAAGATTTTTGTGTTTTCGATTGTGCACCATAACTGCATTCGTCTGTCTTTTAATGAATTTTAAGTTAGAGATTCCCATTTGCCGATGTTCAAGATTTTCCTGTACTTCCATTGGTAAGATAAATTTAACACGGTTGCTTCCCTAAAAGTAACTTCCCTACTAGGGAAATGGTAGCAATTTTTACTCCTGATTTTAAATGTCTGTCTTCTTTAAAGTTTGTTTTTATCATCTCTGTATTCGTGTAATCACCATAGTACAGAACTTGCCATGCTGTATGCTTCTTGCATATTAGCCTATGTGACTGGAAACTCCTTGTGGGAAAGCTTTACTTATGCTGTTGATTTAATCAAAATGTTCTAAATTAAGTTTGACAGGATTTTTCTTTTCATTGTTTTTCTTTCCATGGAGTATGATGAGGTCAGTTACCTACTTAGTTTAACGCTCTACTGTCAAATTTGCAGTTCTCCTTATAAGAATTAACAGAAAAACCACACACACACAAAATATTGGATCTGTCATTAGGTAGTTCATAAGCAAAAAATAACTTAAATAAAACTGTTGTAAAAAATATGAAGAGGAGATAATTATAGAAAAGCAAACTTTTAATCAAACTAGCAATATTTTTTTCTGAGTGCTTTTGTTCCAAGAACCATGTTAAATTTTTCTGCATTCTTCTTGAATAATGTTTTGTAGACTGATTCCAATAGTTTCTCTATTGTAATATTTTACTCTCCCACTCATACAAAAAATTTCTCAAGTTTTTACCATTTGATTCAGTCTGAAAATAAGAACATGTCCTTTAAAGGCATTAGATAGCATGCATTTTTGTGCAATATAACATTACTTTCAAATTTGAGTTGGAAAGTTTTCAAGGTGTTTCTTTTTCTGCCAAAAGTATTTTTCTAGATATAATAAACACAGCTTGCATCAACTAGAAAGGTAATAGAAAGAGATGATACTTTCTCCTTTGAATTAGATCCAGCCATTTCAGTAGCACAAAATTATCATTATCTTAAATACCTCAACTCATTCATCTGGACTTTCAGAACACTGATTTTAAAGTTTTTAGAAGTGTACTTTTATAAAATCTAAAATTATAGTCAAACTTCAGTTGGCTATATCCCATGTAATGATCAAAGTAAAGAGTCACGTGAAATGTGTTTCTCATAAATTTAAATTGTTACCCACTTCATTTTCTATCTGCTAATATAAATTGGGACATTGTCTGGAATAAACATGAAGCCAACTATCAATGTATTTTAACCACACTTTGAATTTTACAGCAAGCAATTACACAAATATTTTTTTGTGATAGTTTGGCTACATACTTTACTGTCAATTTATTTCTTACTTATAGCAATACAATGTTTCTTTTCTTGAACTAATGTTGCATATTTTACTACCTGAAACAGATGAGCAGAAAAACTTGAAAGGACAAAAATACCTTTTTACTGCAGTTCAAGTGTTCATTTTATAATGCAGGGTGGAAAATTCCTTATCCCATTTTAGCAGCTTACTCATGTGGTGGAGGTAGATGACTGTAAAGACCTCTTCTCAAAATTAATTTGAAATTTCTTCAATCCTTTCACCTCATGGAATATTCGTTGTCTATATATATGAGGACTATGCACACTGTTTTACATTGCCTCACTTGCAGAGAAACAAATGAACTGTTCAAATTGCAGAAATTGAATTTCAGTCCCAGGGAGTGAGAATAACTTTAAAGGTACCTAAACCAAGTCAAAACAAAGTCTACATTTAGCTATGTGATATAGATAATCTTAAAGGTATGCTCCTGATGTTGTCTTTTAGGATATCAATATTACAAAAAAAATAGGATACTAACAAGAAAAGACAGAGATGGAAAGGCAGAGTTCTTTTTAGTTGTGATTAAAAAATATAGCTATAACTACTTCTTATTCATATTTCCATTTTTGTTAATAAATTATCCACAATTCTTTCTGAAGCTCATGTAAGTTACTCTTGGCTGTACAAGTCCCTCTAGTGGCATTTTGTATGTAATAGATAACCATAAAAGCTTAGTTCTGCTTCTCATGCTTTATCCATATACTACTTAAAATCTGTCAGTTGAACAAGTAGAACATTCAGCTTTAAACTCATTTGATAGTCCCCATAACAGTTCAGCTTATGTTCACATTATTCATACTATGCATCCTTAAGATTAATTTCTTTTCCTGAAAAATTAGCATTGTTGATATCACTGGCCTTTCAGTCTTAGAAAACAGTATTTGGAGTAAGGTGTGTTAGATTGGTTGTTAGTTCTGAAATATTAAGAAGTTAAGGACTCTGTGTTCTCACTCTTTTCCAGCTTCTAACTATAAAGCAATTTAAAGTGGTTAAATATTCTGCATTTTGAAAATAGTCTTCCTTGTTCAAACTAGTTAGAAGTGATAGAATTTTTAAAGCAGTGTCAGTAGCATTATTTTATTTCACCTTCCTCGTCTCCATGAGAACATCATTTACCCTAACACTTCTTAGGGCAAAAAGCATTAACTTCTGCCTACTGTTTACTTTCAATATAGCATCAAGTAAACATTTCATAATTACCAGCAATCCACCTTGAAAAGATGTTTTGGAAATTTAGGCTCAGATCATTAAAAGCATCTGTACCAAAATATTTCAGATGCTTACTTGAGTTGTAGTGATGGACCACTTATCCCACGATCAGCAGTTCAAATAGATTTGCTCTCTTCCAAAACCTCTTTTTTCTTAGAAACAGCTACTTTCCTAAATTGAAATGTCTAGTTGCATATTTATTTAATTGCCATTTATTGCATTTTATGTCCAGTGATTATATATCTCTTTCAGATTCTGGAATTAAATAAAGATCACAGATCAGAAGATGATATGATTCATACTGTATAATGCTATAAAATATTGTAAGATTTAAGCTACTAATTCAGTTGCTAGTTTCCCAGATATACCACCTAGCCTTTATTATCATAGTTTTACCCTATTACATCAGCAGTTGATGACTACAACAAATACATTTAGTTATGTGTATTTACAGAAATATATTATTCTTCACAAAAATGATGGTGGTATCCAGGTAGACTCTTTTGAAGCTTTTTTTGGAGGGCATAATAATTTATGTTCATCCTTCTGTTATCTAACAATTATTAACAAAGCTGACAAAGTATTTAATGTGATCCAAATTAATAGATTTCAGGAACCAAAGCAGAACATTTTCTGGTTTATATGAGGTAATTATTTTATTTTAAATCATCTTTTAAAGATCAAAAACATAGTCTTACTGAAAGACTGTCAGTTTCCACTAATTTCAGTGGACAGGATGGTCCCAATATGACTCTTGCTGTGTGTTGTGGATTGGAGATAAAATGTATGGAATAAAATGTTGACAACACTTGTTCCTCAAAGCCTTTAAAGAAAATTGTTTGTTTACCCTCAGTCCCTCTAAGCCTGGATAGGATCTTTTTAAACAGCCAATGCACACAGGTGTTTTTTACTTAACTTACACAGCACCATAGTAAATTATAATGTGAATTACACCCGGATGAATAGAAGCAACCATACTTCTAGAAAGTAGATGTTACAATCCTGTTCAACATTATTAGAAAACACTGCAAGGCTTAGTAAGAGGTGGTCAGCTGAAGTTGTGGCAGTGAAGGATCTTAGCTAGCAAAGTCAGGCAGAAGTTCTTAAGAAATAATGAATCATAGCAAAGATAAAGCAACAGATACCTGCGCAGAGACAATCACTGTAAGCAGAGAAGTTTCAAAGTTCAAAGTAAGCCCTCCAAGGGGTTACTGGCACAAAGTTAAGTCATACACACACCTTAGATTTTAATTTTTTTACTATTATTATTACTTGACTTTTTGCTAAAAGGAATTTAAATCCTTTCCCATAGATTTTTTTATAAGATATGCATTTTCTTGACTGATTTCTTCTTAGACCTATGACTTTTAACAAATGCCTGGTTTCGTAATTCTGGGGCTTTTCCCCTCTGCAGTGATATATTATGGGATAAATCGCACTTCATTTGTGCCAGATTTAACAGTAGTGTAATAGTTTCTTTTTGCAATTTCTGCTCTAGTTTAGCCCAACCTGTCACACCTGCTTGAAGAGACCTAAACAATAATATATTACAGTGGAAAGTGGCATCTGCTTTTTATTCAAGATTTAAGCAAACCTCCTGTTACAAAGACTCCTTTTATATCTGTCCTTCTAATTTGGTGGAAATCGAAGAAAGCAAACCTGCAATCTAACATACCACATTGTACCATAAACTAGTTGCTAAGTGTGGGTCAAATCAGAAAATGTGTAGCAATTTCTTTCTCATTTACCAAAGTTTCAGTTAAAATCATAATGGCTTTGGCCTTGCAAAACTTAGAAAGGTCTTTTGTTTCTTACTTCCCATCAGTAACGTGTCCCATGTTTTCTTAATGTGGTGTCTGATCAAGCAACCAAGAAATATACTGAAAACCTTTATGCTCATAGAAGAAAAGCGAGTTGCAGTTAGAACAGAAGGTTATAGGAAGACAGACGATGAGAGGGGCATTCACAGTCAGGACAAAGGGATGAGACTATTTTTAAACTTCACAACCTTTGGTCACTACCTGTTTTACCCATTATTGACAGCTCCCACCTATGGGATCAGTTCAGCTACCTGCAATTAACATTGATTTCCGTGACTTTGGCGTCATAGCAAAAGGCTGTAGCAAAGGTTTGTTTATCTTCCTGAAGGCTACATTCTAACTCACACAACGAGTTATGTTTGTAATACCTTGCTGCCTCACTCGATTTTACAGTCCTGAACACTACTAATACTGTGCAATGAATGAAGCAGGGCTCAGGCACTAAAACACATTTTGTATTAATAATATAAAAAAATCTGCAATAGTTATTCACAAGACAAAAGTCTCAAATCTTTATTTTTAATAATTGAGTCTGTTGTTTCAACTGAAATTATTTTTTAAAAATACAAATAGAATTTCTGAGGTTTTATAAAAAAGGCTTGTTGGCACATAACAGCGTTCTTTAACAACTCTCTTAATTCTTTATCATGAACAGCATTTGGACCCTTGCCCTACAACCCTAACTTCATTTCCTAAGTTTAGGCCATTGTAGTCTGAGGGAGAAAGAATAGCATAGAAGATAAATTTCAGAGATCTTGTAGGCATTTGCAGGGTGTCAGGGCTGTCCACTCAAAGCATTAAGTCTAAGAACTTGCCTTGTAGCGCAGTCTAGCCCAGTCCCACTTTATGTGCTTTATTTCTAGACAGATACAGGGGACCTTCAGTCAGACTAAGTTTGAAGGGGAAATGTCTCTAGGAATACAGCTGTATCCACAGGTATTGAAAAGGGTCTGCTGATTGCAATGTCACTACCCAGCACCTAATAATGTATATACATAATTTATAAAAAAGATAAGAATAAAAAAGCCAGGAAATTCACATATGAAAATTATGTAAGTAGCTAGACTTTGAGGATGTTCCCACAGTAGTTCATATCAGCCTGCAATTTGTTATCAATTTTATCATCTTTAAAATTTAAAAGTCTTTAAAAATTAAACAATCCTTAAATGTTAATTTGCCAAATGCATAGTTAGAAAATGCAGGCTACTTGATGTCCTCACAAAACAGATAATTTCTTATGATTACCAAAATCAAGAGCAACCATTTGAACTGCAGTGTTAGGTCACGTATTTAAAAAACTTAGCATATGTGCTAAAATATGTATGTGCATACATACTTTTATACACACATACACATATATAAATATTTAACGGTAGGTCTGAAGGCATAATCCCATGTGTCATTACAGTTATGTGCAAAATTCCCTTGGACATCCAAATGCATTCCTCAAATGTCTAATAAATGAGTTGTCATTGCTGGTGGAAAGCAACATGATGTCCAAGCAAAACTGCACTTTTAGGGATTCTGACACTAATAAATGCTAATTGTGTTTAAAAGTGTTAGACATTTTGTGAATATTTTAAGTAAACTTGATGACATATTGCTATTTTGCAAAGTTCCATTAATAGGTTATGACTGTGTTCCAAGATGTCTTTTTCATGTTTTAAGGGCAAAGTAAAGGTTGCCTGAGAAGTCCAAATTTACTGAAGTTATTGTGAATGGCTACTTCCCATATGCAGTTTGCGTGTGTGCCAAGGACAGATGTCTTCAGACTTGGAATAGTTTGTTTGATGCTAACACTTTTTCAAAATTAGTTACAGTTAAAATATTTTGTGTAGAATTTAAGACTAAGCAATTGCACTAGGTTAGTTTGGTGGTAGTACAAAGGACCATTGCATATAACTGAAAAGAATTTGGCTCATCATTTCCAGGAGTAGTTCAGATTATATCAGCTATTTTGACGTAATTGCCACCCATGTGTCATGTATGATATAGTTACTACATCCTTTTGCTAGTTTTCCATGGGAACAATTGCTTCTCATAGAGGAGATTAGCTCAACTTAATGTGCAGAAATGTATACATCACATCACACCAGTTAGGAAGACAATGCAAGCATGAATGGGAGCTACTGTTCAAAGAGAACATTAATCTGTGGTAATGATAAACACGTCTGCTCTAGTGCCTGAAGCAATTTCTGCATTAAGCTGTAGTTGGATAAGGACAAAAAGATATGTCTTTATAATAAGTCTGGTTGTTTGCCTTTATTGTTATTTGTACTGAGCCAACCTCGGTGTTTTCTCATTTTCATCTACAAGGCAGCAATACCAAAAGGGAAAAACAATCAGGAAGATTCAAATCTTTAAGTAGATACAGTATTAGTTCAAGTAAAATGGTATATAGCCACAGGGTTTGATTTCAGAAGCAATATATATTAAAGCATGTGAAATTTTTTCAATTTTTCTAAAGTATTATAAAACTTGAGTATTTAGATACAGACAGCTCCAATTTGTCCACAGCTAACACCATTCAAAACCAAAACTCCAGTTTTATCACAACCTACAAAATGAATTAATCTTTTTGACCTCACTTTTGGTTTCACCGTTTTTATGAGTATGGTGTAAAATTTAAGTTCTTTTCACTTCATAAAAGGGTACAAATTTAAATTTAAGTCTCTTTAAAAGCTGTTGAATATGTTTTTTAAGTTTTAGCAGTAACATTTCAATGGCAATTTGAAATGTAAGTCATTAAAACTGGGCATATAATCTTTTTAATGTAACTTTTATGTTACATTTAATGTAATGTTTATAGCACTACCATTATACATTCAGTTATGGTTTTATTTACTATTACTTCTAATTACTGAAGAAATATCCCACTGCAATCATTAATTGGTTCTAAATATTCTTAGAAAAGAACCTAAGAAGATTTATGTGCTGTTAAGAATGCAGTGTAGAGTCTTCTCACTTCTAGGAGATAAACAGTTTAGACACAGCCTTGAAGTATGCCCTCACTTCATCACTCTCAGTTATGTCACGGGGACTATTTGGGCAGTGTGAATAGAATCTGGTTCACTCTGCAGTAGCTAGGGCTTTTCCCCCTTTTTTCCAAAGCATTTTGTTCATGAATAAAATTATTTTCTCATTTTGAGACCCAACTCAATTTGCAATTAATTCAGCTGGAATTATTTAACTGACTGAGATGGATAAAGCCCTTATATAAAAGTTTACCTGTCTTGGACTCCTAAGTTCGATTAGTATGTAATTCTGCTCTCTCTTGTATTTTAATTCAGATGTCATATCTACATCTCTGACAATACCTCTGCCAACACTATAAGCAAAATTTTGGCTCCTCCATTGTCAGTAAGGCCACAATATTTATTTTTTGCGGTCTAGATGTTCCATTCCTCTCCTTCAGGATCTGTGATTTAATTCATTCTGCTGTCTTTATCTAGAATCCCTTTGCCCCACTGCAGCAAGATTCCACTCACTAAATTTAAATATTGAAAATACTTACTGCCAACCAATTTGTTATTCTTGAAAGATTTCCAGGACAATTCTATTACTATTAGACCTTCCTGCAAAACATAAACTTCTTAGACTGTATCTTTTGCTTTGCCTATTAATCCAAATAATTAGAGTTATTTCAAGAAACTGCAAGTGAAAAACATGGTAACTGATTTGCCTGTATCACCCCTTTAAGATTTGGATATTTTGTTTTATGAATTAATATGGAAATGCAAATGGAAATACTGGAGATGAAGAAAGGGTTGTCGTATAGGCTCTTCTGTAACTGTGATGTGTAAACTTTGAAAAATGTGTAACATTTTATGATTTTGTACATCACAAACTTACAATCGTGATTTAGTAGTTTTAGTGCAAAAATAATTTGAGGCAATTCAAAGCTTGTGCATGTAACAAGATGGGAATGAAACTACTATACTGCACATTTTGTCAGTAATTTCCCTAAAACATTGTTCAGTATAATTTGTTCATTGTCACTTAATTAAATTGCACCTTCTTACACGATGCAGAGCATTAGAATTTGTGTGCTCAGAATAGGTGCAAACTATATACAAGCCAACTGTAAAGAAAAATGTAATCTGGTAACATAACTTATATAATTAACAGGCAAAACTTGGTAAATTACTTTCCTGGATCCTGTATGTGTAAGAATCACTGCCTATAAGAAAATATTCTGCAGCGTAGTAAATTCACGACTAAAGTGTTGATGTTAGTTCTGTAATTCAAATAATTTTTTTAATGTCAGAATTCAAATACTTATTCAGCCTATTTTTAGTATTCTTATGTTTCTAGCAGATTTCTTTGAATATACAGTTTTCTTTTTGACTATCATCCCTTTTTCTTTCATTCTTTCTTTCTGTATTAATAATAAATAGGGAAGGTAATAAGCCTGAGACTTTATTCAGCTTCTAATTTTTTCCCTTGATGTGTGTGTGGGCATGGTAGGAAGAAGGAAAATATCAGTAGTGATCTAGTGTCAGCCTGTCATTAAATATGCTAAAAATTAAAGATGTTAGTAAATTAAAAGGCCCACTCATTCAAAGAAACAAAAAAGTGTATAAGTCTACAGAAACAAGAATATAATGTATAACAAAACAGAATTCACGTTCAGTTTTATGGGAAAGTGTAATTTATAACCCTGAATAAGACAGATCCTATTAAAAGGTTCATTTCTGGTTAGACTGCCAAACCGGCAGTGTATTCTATTCACTAAAAAAGCTATTGGCTCAGACTTTAAGGGATCAATATTACATTGTATTTTTTCTTAGTATGCATGTTATAGTTAAGGTCAGTATCTGCTAGTGTTACTCTTCTAAAAAATCCTAACGCGGGCGTCTTGGTCCAAATATTACAGTAATTTTAACATCAGCGAATCCTATTGAGTGCTGCATGGAATATGTGTTTTAAGTTTATTGTAAATCTGTTCTTTGTCATTGTCTTAATTAAAATGTTTACTTTGATCACGCTAAACCACATACAGTTGTGATTGATGGTTCAAAGGACTAACACACAACACGACACTATATTATATGAAATTTTAATAAAAAAGGGATGGCTTTTCTTTTTTTACAGGAATTAAGTTTTACTATAATTAACACAATTGCTGTATATCAAAGATAAACTATGTAAAGGTAACTTCCGAAAGAAGAAAGGACAGCCTATTACGTGTGACTCTATGCCTATGCTTTATTTCCTTTCTTGTTTGTTTGTTTGCTTGTTTTTAACAGAAAGATGATACCTTTATTTAAGAAAATAACAGTAAAAATAGAAAAGGTATTTTTCTCTTCCCAGGACAGACCAAATTCTGGTTTGTTTTAAGAATGGGAATATGTGAATTTCCTTGCTTCTACAAAAACATACTCTCCAGAAATCTGAGGATGAAGGCACTCAAATTGTGGCTCCTCTTCTTTGTCTTACCTGGTGCAATTATCCCTTACAAAATTTATTGCTGCACTGTTTACATTACTAAGTGGCTTTAAATTTCAGACAAAAATGTATATACAAATAGGACTCTGCCTTTATGTATTTAATTTTTTTTGCTGTCCTCTGTTACATTTAGCATGTTTGCATACATCTGAAAGATTAAGCATGGTGGTTAAGATTTAATTTGGAATTCATAATACACAAGGTTATAAAAATTTAATCTATGTATAAAGGAATGAGCGGTGTTTTTTCAAAGTTGTTCCCCAGAAATTCTGTAGCCAGTTAAAGTTGGTGAAGGGACACTTTAGAGAACATGCCATCCATTTTACCTGTTTTGTTACCTAATGGTTTCCTGTGGCTTGTGGAGTTCAAGGCTACCAGGAGGCAAAGCTGTGCTTTGCATGTAAAAGGAAACATAAGGAGATTTTTTCTATGCTCCTATCACATATTTCACTGCTTCCTTTTTGTATTCAGCTATAGTCTGACATGACATGTAAAAGAAGTGGCAACACAGACCTTCTAAGCTCCTTGAAGAAGTCTAATTTGGCTTCATTAATGGCAAGTAAGGATGCATAATGTGCAGCACACCCACCTGATGTGTATGCAGGTGTACATGGAGATGCACAAGTGCACGTAAGTGTATGGAGAGTTCATGCACACATATAAACACATGCGTTACTGGGGCTGTCTGAGGAAAGCCTATTATAAAAAGCCCAAATTTGTATCACGCAACATCAGATGTGAGGAAAGGAACCTCAGTTTACTTTTGCTGTGTGAATTGTCCTTTTGCATCAACACTTGAAAAGTCTTTTTCAGAGGCTGCTGACAAGCAGTGGTATTGATTGTGCATGGGGTCCAAATGACTCATCTTAATTTGGGGGATCTTTAAATATGATGTCCTGCACAAGTTTTTTTTTTTTCTGGCAGTCTGGTTGGGAAGCATCTTACAACTGAACCGAGAGTTGGAAAAGAAGAAAAATCTGAATTCTCACTCATTACCCCAAACAGTTAACCTTGTAATGTCAGTGCTACTTTTCTTTTGACCATGTTTATTATAAAACAGAACAGTATTCTGACACATAGAATCATAGAATAGTTTGGGTTGGAAGGGACCTTTAAAGGTCATCTAGCCCAACGCCCAAATTCTAAAAATTGGATTTTCTCCTTTTACTTCCCCCATGAAACTGAGGCAAAATACTAATGACTATTTCACTATTTATAAATATTTCCTGAAGCTTTTCCTGTTAACCTTCTTTTTGAATAAAGGTCTGTTTCCTTATATGACATTGTTAATACAGCTAAATATGGGAAAAACTGCATTATTGTAGGCCTGCTGTAATCTGAAAAAATCCCTCTAAAAAAGCACAAATACATATTTCTGTGTTGGCTTTGCTCGTTGAACAACTCCTTTGAAAATAATCCTTAAATTAATAATTTTTAAAATATTCTCTATTCTTGCATTACTAAAGGAATTGTTTCCATACACAGCTTCTTTGAACATCTATTTAGGCACCTCAGCAGAAACTTTGATACTCTCTGGTGCAGGATCTTGTAGCTGCATTACCCCTTGACTTCAGTGGGATTCATGGACACTCTGAAGCCTTGGGAATCAGACACCTTTTTTTCTGCTACGTGGGCATTTAGACACCTGATTTCAGGAACTCATATTCAGAAACGCGGATATGAGTATCTTCCTATGGGCTTTTTTCCCGACTTTGTATAAATCCTGAAACCGAAATCCTCGGTGGATTAGAAAAAAAGGAAGAAGCCCCGTGTCTGGGGCGCGCTGGAAGTGCGGTACTTCAATAGCGAGCCCGTCCCCGGCCTTAGCGCTGCCTCCCGCCCGCCGCGGAGACCTGGCGGGGCGTGACAGGAGCCGGCCGATCTGACCAGGACACACATCCTCACGTTCCTGCCCGAGCCGGCTTCCTCACCCCCAGCCCGGCACACGCTCCTGTGACCTGACCGAGAAATTAAAAAGAAAAAAAAAACCAAACAACCCC
>JAOBAS010000029.1:14834351-14875858 GCA_025311575.1 Elanoides forficatus
ATGCGTTATTTCCGAGTTAGTTTTTAGTAACTTTTGATGTTTACTGAGCTGCCGGATGCTTTTTATTCTCTCTTGCGCCACCCCTCGCCGCCGGGGCTTGTGACTGAGCGGCTGAACGGCCGGTAACCGCAAGTTAACTCCCGCCGAGGTGGAGCGGTAGCACCTTTTTACTTGAAATGTGGTTTTAAGGTTTACTTTACTCCGGGCGACCGCAAAGCATCTTCAGAAGGGGTTTGAGAGAGCTCGCGGCGCGTTAAGGGAAATTGCTGCTCGTCAGCGAACTGTTCAAAGGTGCCTGGCTGTCCTTAACAACTAATTTGGACGTGCTACGGTCTGATTGTCCCCCCCAAAAAACCAAACCCCCCAAAAACCCATTTAAAGTCTTTGTCGGAGGTGCATGCTCATCAGGTCTTACGGAAGACAGTAGCTTAATTCTTCAGGTTGTAATGTGTGCATTTAAGAAAAACGCCTGGAGATTGAGAAGGGAATCATCCTATTTAGAAAAATAGAAATAAAAATGCATAGCACATCCAGAGGATATAAAATTTTATTAGTAAGACCTGGGAAAAAAAACTCCCATAGCTGCTTGTGAAACATCATGTTATATTTTATCAAACACCTGGGTAGAGCAGAGCATTTCCTAAAGTGTTCGTTTAATGTACATCTCTCTACTTAAGTTGTGGAGGATGTAGGATGCCTCTATTCCCAAATTAGAAGAGACTTGCCTACTTTTATTTTTTTATTAAAAATTATTATTTTTGTACAATTTAGCTTTCGTGTTATCGGGTTTTAGTGTGACACGAGTGAAAATATGGGACCTGAAGGGCAGCTCCAAGTGATGCTTCTGACAAATTATTTTACCTGCTGTTATTGAAAGGAGCACTGAAAATGGCTAGGGTGGAAAGTAATGATCAGAGAAAACAAACTGTTTCTAGTTGTAGAGTACTATCAAGTATATAGTCCATATATTTTCACACGTCTGTTTTACAACCCATTTTCAGTGTTTCTTGTATCTATATGGGTTAACAGTAAGAAGAGAGAATAAAATATCTAGAAAATAGGAAAATATGGTAGTACGGCCACAAATACCCTGAGCAATCAGGGTCAGTTATGGCAGGGACATTCCAAGTTTAGTATTATACCTTCACCTCTTCTACACTAAATGTGATGAAAAATTTCAGTTTGTAATTGTATAACATACAGTCATATCAATGCTGGATTAGATTTTGCCCTTACTCATGATTTGAAGACATTGGTTTCAGAGTAGCAGAGCACAGTTTTCCTTTTATGTCACTCTTATTAGTGCAGGCTAAGTGTCTGCTACCTTACTGGAAGGCCTAACAGGACACATGAATGCCGCTTAAGAAAAAAATCTATTTGCATGTGTTATAGAGTAACCAAGACACCCTATATGCATCAGAGATAAAGAATTTTTAGATTAGGTTTCTAAACTAGTATTTGGTATTCCTAGGATTAAATTAGTAATATTTAAATAGTGTTTTTAAAACGCAGGTGAAAAATGGGGAAAATAGTTACCAAAACAGTTTAGCCCAAAGAAAAGTGTCAAGGGTGAAGTGTTTTTTTTGATGTTGACATAACTTTTCCCAACAAGTTCATGTATTGAGATATTGGCTGCATAGAGTACTGATGAATTACCTAACTTCTGAATAACTTCTCTTTCTGCACCTTGTTTCAAAACTTCCAATCTTTGGTACTGTTGTTGTACCATAGAAGTCAAATAATAAGTGTAACTCAACAAAACACAGGCGAATTGAAAATTTACTGAATTAATACAGGTGTTTCAAAACGCACCCCCCCCACCACCTGATTAATAAAATGCTTGCAAAAGAGTCTACTTTTAATGATGACTTTCTCTAAATCCAGGAATTGGATGAAAGAAAATGAGTACAATAAAGAAGTTGCCCATTGTGTATACACTTAAATGTGTAAGTTTAAAATGCCAGTTACTAACATTTGGAATCCCACCTGTGAAGAATTTTTTTGAAAGCTTGTGCAGTTAATTGAGGAAAAAAACATCCCTTAAATTTTCATAAGGTGATATTTTCAGAATGTATTTCTTGGAAACATGTTTACAATAATTGCTGTTGGGTTTTCACTAATATTTATAACTTAGGTTGGCTTTACTATCTGATATATTTGGTTTTCTATTTTGTATTTACAAACATACCAGCATTAATACGAAATTGCAAAGGAATGTTTTGTTTGGGTTTCTTGACTGGGTGAAAAAGGTGGAAGGGGAATAAGTTTATTAATCCAGCTTGGTAAACAGACAGCCCTTCCACTTCACTTTTAATGGCTTACTTCCTGTTATTAAAGAAGGATTTTCAGAGAATTAATATACTGCAGTTTTATAAATTATTATTATTACTATGTTGGTATTAATCTTTTTGTTTTCCTCAGACAGAAAGAAAGAAGGTTTGTGGTGTTTGGTTGTGGTTTTTTTGTTTGTTTGTTTGTTTGTTTGTTTTTAATATATAGTTCCAAGACTCTTAGGTTGTCATTCCTCACCCAGTAAATCAATGCGTGGTGTCTTACAGTATCTGTAGCAAAGCAGACACAAACAAGACTATTGAATGAGTAAGTTCACTTCCTTGTCATCTTAATGGAGTGGTAAGTTAAAAAACAAATTATGACCATGCCAAGAGCTGGTTTTTACTGCTAAGAAAAACCCTGTAGGTAGGCAAGGCCATGGAGCTGCATAGGAACAATGTACCGCTGCAGTCTGAAACAACTGCTTGAAACATAAGCCTCAATTAATGGCGTAGGGTGAGTGCTTGTGTGTTCATCTAAATTTTCATTAGTTGTCCATGACATCCAGTTAAGAACAAGTTGCATTATTATGCAAGATTTCAGCCTATGTTGTAGGTTTGGTGTTTGGTTGCCAGAACACAATGAATTGGACAATTACTCTCAAACCTAAAAATACAGATAATAGCATCTGAGCTGTGAACTTCTTTGTGTAAAACATGTATGAGCTTTTAAGATAAAGGTCAGATCAGGTAACAGTTCGAAGGTATCCTGTGCTAAGCATACATCTGTTTATGTTTCCACGTATATGTAAACCAGAAAAAATTTTTGTACTCTGGCTTCTTGCCAACTGTATCTGCCATTATATGTCACCAGACAATTAATTTCTGAAGTAAACTGTAGAACTTGCAGAGTTTATAATGTGTCATGTCTATCAGTGAACTGTAAAAGGAAGTTGTTGCTTTTTCAGTTGCCAGGTACTGATACATCTTGTCAGGTTATGCAAGGTTGGTCTTTTTATGCTTCCTTCTAAAAGGCACCTGCATTCATTTTCTTCCTCTTACAAAAAAAAACTGATCTAAGAAATAATGTCAAATGTCAGTTCCGAAATTTGTATAGCCTTTATTTTCACAATGATTACACTTGATGTAAATTAGGTAGCTCAAAGTAGGTAATAAAGCTTTTCGATTCTGGTATTAAAATCTCAGACAGATTACTAATGACCTTGAGTTATTCATCAGTTCAAAGAAGTTGGCTTATTTTTATTCACATATTTATTTTTACATAAGTGCAATCCATCACAGATAAGCACTCTTTCTGAATACAGCACTCAGAATTTTCCTGTAGCAATAAGAAGACCAAGGACTAAGTGTCTGTAGAGACTGAACTTCTCTCTGAATGAGAATGGTGTTTTACTGCTACAGGATATCTCTTACTTTGAGGACTTAAGGTAGAAGAAGGCTGTGCTGCTGCCTGTATGGTGGATTCTGCTTTTCAGTTGTCCAGCTAGTATTTCTTGTGAGCATTTATGGCATTATGGAAAAATGAGGAAAATTAAATAAACAAAAATATTGCAGTAAAAGTGTGTCATTCCCTTTTAAGTGTGTAGATAGTCATAAGCAAAATCATATTTCAGTTTCAAGCTATGAAGAATTTTTTAAAAATATTTTTACCTGTGCATCCCATATCCATGTAGACTTGAGTGCTAATGAAGACTTTGGAACCTCTGCAGTTTTAGATATGCATGAAATGACTTGTTATCCAAAAGGCTTGATTTGTATACCATAAGTATGAGATGAACAATTTTGCAATTAATGCTTCATGATATATTCCTAATGTTGTATTTGGCAGTACTGACTGCTGTTTGGATGTTTTGTTAATTTGTTTTGGACAAATGAGAATGATTGGTATTGAAGTATTAAAAATGTGTAGCTTAAGGAGACGTGGTTTAAAACAAAGTCAGTACAGTAGCTCTCATGTAATTTGAGGGTGTGAAAACACCACGGAGGAACTAAAGTGTTTCCAAAAGTATACAACTTGGCCTTGTTGAGAAAGGAGGCAAGTAAAAATTTAAGCTAAATGTTGTAAGGAAGTATGGGAAAAACAAACTGAAGAGAATAGTTAACAGTTAGTGAGCAGTGGCTTTTCCATCTCTCACAATTTATTCAGAGATCAGTGTTTTCAGTTCCAGCCAGCATCTTGCCTGCATCAGGAAACAAGCCAGCATAGTTCCTAGAAACCAGACTGGCGCCAGCGCAAAGGGGATGACTGTCCCGCATCTGCCTGCTCTTCTGAGGTCCTTTTCAAAGCATCTGCTGCTGGCTGCTCTCAAGCTGGCCTTCAGTATTGGATCAGATATACCTTGGGTTTGATCCAGAATGACCATTCTTATCCTCCTATGAATTTAACAGTTAATTTTTGGCCAGACAGCACTTCTGTTGGCAAGTCAAATAGTTTACAAATGAGAGAAGGAAAAAGCATGCAGGAAATTGAGGGGTTTTTTCTTACAGAAATCTCCTCTGTGTTTCCAGATACGTATTTTTAGATTTAATTACTTGGATCTGAACTCTGCTTGACAGCTTGTTTAGGGTATCTGATGTTAGACTTCCCACTTGAGAATTTTAGAAAAAGTGTAAAAGTTCAGTAAATTGTATGTCAGTCAGATATAGAGTAAGTTAATGTCCAATTTGTTGGCTAAATGTTTTTGAAATGAAAAGCCTCACTTGTTTAAAATCTTCTTTAACTGATTAGCAATATTTAGAAACTGATATGCAGGTGCAATATGAGAAGCATTTTATTGGCCTTATATCCCAATATGGCATAGCTATGTTAGGATATATTCTTATTCCAGCTGTGTGTGTAAGATGGAATGTTTCCATTAGGATCGCTGGATTTCTCTAACTTGACATTGACACAAAGAAGAGGCTGACCTGTTGTTTGGTATGCCCGTTAACATGCTGAATTCGGTGACAGAGAGAGAGAGAGTGGTAAATATTATGGAAATAGACAAGTAGGGAAAGAAATTATTTGTCCAAAATCTATCCTGACCTCCAGGAACCATGTTATCATGCAGGGGAGGTCAACAAAAACTCCTATCTATTGTGAATTATACATCTTCAGAACCTGGTTTTGAACTTTTAAATGATACGACAATCTTTATGATAAGGTGTAGCAACTGAGAATTACTACTGAAAAGAAGATTTCTGTTGCATGATAAAAACATGAAATTGTTTGCAGGATTTCTTTCTGGTCTATACAAATCAACTTACTCAACTTTATGAGAAAATTATTCTCCCGACCTTTCTCTTGGATCCTTTCTAATTGTTGAGTGCCACTTCCTTATCATTTTCGGTTTTGTGAACTTCTATCTTGGCAACTTGTGTAAAATTCAGGAATTTTCTAGTAATGTTTGCTTTTCTTACTTGGAATAGGTTTGTATGACCTGTTAAAAACCTAAAGATCTAAATATTTTTTTAATAATTATTTTTAAGGCTTTTAAAATGCATTTGTAAACACTCCTTTCCATTTCTGTACTTACTCCACAAAGTAATCATCACTATGTCTTCTGTTGCAATGATGCCAGAATATTTCCAGACCATACAAAAGCTTGTAAAATTTAATAGTGAAATTATTTTCAGCTGGTTCATTTCTCTTTTAATCCCCTTAGTCTTCCAGTCTACACTTACTCCAGCAATCCTTATACTAGTTCCAAAGATGGTTTCATTATCAATCTTGCAACGCTTTTTTTTTTTTTTTTTTTTTGTATAGGTAGGCTATTGATCATTCCCACATTTAAGAGCAAGTCTGTTCAAAATAGGTAGGTATTAAAGACAAGTCACTTCAATTAATCCAGCATCCATTTTAACGTAAGTACTAATTTTAATGTGTTACAGAACACAGCTTAGAGATGAATCTTGGCTTTAAATCAACTACATGTTTTATATGGATATCTGAAGCTTGCTAATCCACTGTATTAAAAAACAACAACCCAAAACCGTCCCAACAAAACTCAAAACAAAAACCCTTGAAGTTTTTCCTAGTCAGTAAGAAAATTTTGCCGATTTGCCTCACCCACAACATAATACTTCTGTATGCTAGCATTTCTATCACTTACTCTCTTGAGTCTCTGCATTTGGACTAAATTCTGTCATCCTGTAAAAAACCATGAAGTTGCTGAACACCTTCATGGTGATAATTTAATAATTAGAGATTTATTAATTATAATCAATGAAGGCATTTTTATGATGTTTTAGATATGTTTATAGATAATAAAGAAGACCACTACCCTAACAATGTGTGGGTGGCTTCCCCCCCCTCCCCGTTTATGATACTGTACAAGTAGTTTAATGCTCTTTAAACAATTGTTTTGCAGTATGTCACAGTACTCAACCTTTAAGCCAGCAGGTACTATTGCTTTGTTTTGTGAATCTATTCACATTCTAAACACGTAATTATTGAGGCTTTATTATGTGTATTTAAAGAAAGTAGGGGTATTTTGATCTTTAAACTAAGACTAGATTAAAAAATGCTGTAATATTCTTCACTGGCATTTCTTTTGACAGTCCAGTATAGTCAGGTTTTTAAAATGCAAAAACATTTTTTATAAGGAAATTATATCTAGATTGAAAATAAAATTTCCTTTCTGTAGAATAATCTGAGGATTTAAAATGTATTTTGTCTCTAAATATAAAAAGGTGAAATTCACGTTTAACAACAGTTCTGAAATCTTGATTCAAAACCATAGAAACATTTCATTATTAAAAATCATAACAAATTATGAATGTCAAACACAGACTTGAAACAAAGTGAATCAAAATAAAGAACTTTAGTTTTGAACCTTTTTCCTGTTTTCTGAAATTCTATAAGGAATAGGATATTATAAAATCTATTTTTAAATGATCCCGATGTTTTCAAGCTTTTATCCCTAACTCCCCCCACATACACTTCTCTCCCAAACTCTACATCATGTTTCAAAATTCTGTGTTACTGTGATTTTACCTCTATGCAAAGAAGGAGACAAACTGAAATTCTGAGCAAAGATTAAATCCGTATTTTGTTTGTATTACCCACCAGGGAAGGCTATGCTTCATTCATTTGATCACCAGCTTCGTGACCCTTAACGTTTCCTTAACTGTGGTGTTAATGTTGCTTGAAATACTCTTCTGGAAAACATGGGGGTTGACGGGGGCTGATGCAACGGAGAAGCCCACACACAGTCTCTAGGGTACTGCTGTGGGGGGAGATAGATGACTGGGGCTGGCCTCTATCCATGGATCTCTCTTCCTTGCACCAGCTCATACAAAACAGTCCCAGCATAAGAAACGTGGAAAAGGTCTGTCATCTTCTCTCCTTAAACCTGCTTTCCCTTTTTCCCTCTTCCACTGTCCTTCATGTTGTATGTGTTTGTACTTCAAGATTCTACTTAAAGTCTCTAGGAAGAAACAAGAATTTAAGGATGTAATACTCTTTATTTTAATATAAATTCTTGGTTTGTGTTTAGGTAGATGTGCAAGAAGCTGGTAGAGATTTTTACTCCTAAGAGACGTGGTTTTATTTGTTCTCAGTTGACTGAATTCCAGGCAGTCTTTGAAGGAAGGCGTCTAGTGTTTGCTGAGAGGCTCTCCAAAAAGAGCAATACCAGATTAATGAGGGCTAAATTCACAGCAGCTCCTTGTAGGTCAGTGCAGCTCTGTTGGTTAGCATAAACAATACTTATGTGAGAAGCACTAACATAAGTATAGCAATCCAGAGTGAACACTTTAATATACAGATATGTTAACTGCATTTGTAATACAGCATTCCTTTATGCCAACAGGTTTTTGAAATTACACCGGTTTTAGCTTAGAATAAAATCAGTGCTGTGTCACGTCTATGCAAAAACAAAGGTAGGCAGTAGGCACTATCTGTAACAAACCACTGTGAAGGTACACACACAGAATGAGGAGGTAGTAAAAGGTGTATTTACTGGGAGCTCTACCATCTCAATCCGTTTAATGGCTTCTGCACCTAGAACAAAAGGGGAAAAGTCACATATAGCAAACAGTGTCATTGATGCATGTAATGAGTGATTTGTCTTGGCTGGGGACCCTTGGTTAGAGTACACTTGCTACTGTAATTTGTATTCTCTGGCTGCTGGTTGCTTCTTAGCTTAAAATAAAGGAATAAAAGAATGAATTAGAAAGCGTTCCATAAAATAATGCACTAGCATTTTAATCTTGGTAAAAGTGATTATCTCTGAAATTTCCCAGGCTGGTTTTGCCAGTGGGTTCCAGGTGCTGGTTTAAAATAAGATTCTATAGCAAAAAAATCTGCTAAAATTTAGAATTGTTCGAATATATTTTGGACATATTAAAAAAATATGAAAGGAGACCTAGCCATTTTTTCTGTAGTGCTTCCATTCTTTGTGGCTTGAAATGGATTGCATGAAAAGCATTTGGATGAGGGATTCCTATTTCAAAATGTGGTTTGAATCCAGCACTTCCTGCTAAACAAAATGGGACCATATAAAATTCCACAGTCCTTCATACTCCGTTGTGTCTGTCTGCTGAAGATCTTTGAAGGGGAAAGTAAGGGAAATGTAAAACCTTTGTGTGTGAGATTGCTTTTGTTTGTATTGCTGAAGTTGCTAAATTGCTTACATGCCAGAATAGCACAGTAGGAACACCAACTCAGAGGGTTATGTTAGAGTTGATCATTCAGTTTAGCAGACTTTATTTCTTAGAGGAATATTTAATTTAGGTAAATAGGAATACTGTTAGTATTTAGGAATGAAGAAACATGATGAGAGGTGTGGTGCACATGAGCTTCTTGGCCAAACTCTCACTCAGACTGCCATTAGATGAGATGGAAACCCAAGCTCTGTTGCTGCTGAGACAATAGTAGGAATGTTTATCCTGTGATTTTGGTATATGATAAAAAAGTCATTAAATTACAGATTTCCAGACCAAGAATTTCAGAAAGAATTAGCTTAATTTGCTTTTTTAAGAAATACAGAGAAACTTCTCATGTTAAAAGTAAGAATTTGCCTTTGTAAAATGGTATATATTAGAAGTGATGTGTTGTATTCAAAGGAAGAGGAATGATTGTGTACACTGCACAAAGAAAAAGGGTCTACTAAAGAGAGGTATTCTATAAAAACTGCTTCTGAAGAAATCTAGGATTGTAACAGTCAACCAGGAAATCAGGTGGTATTCTGTATCATGTTAGTGGTTCCTCTTGATGCAGATGAATATGATGATGTTATCATATACTCCATTTTTCTATAGGCTATCTAAAGGGCATCTCATCTAGTGTAGAGAAATGAATGCTAGTGGTTGGAAGGAGTCCAACATTTCTTGTGGCCATTGTTTAAAACATGGCTCTGTGCAAACATTAGCCTGCATGCAGAGTTATTTTTTCAGTGTCAAATCTCTTCAAAACTATTATTTTTCACAATATTCTTTTGAGCAAGCCTTCTGTGTCTTCATAGCCACTGAACTAAGGAGAAGAGTTAAAGGCCAAAGCTTTTAGCTTAGATGACCAGTTTGTGACACCCACTGCATATTCCAAGGAATTAGTTTTTTTGTGTGCTCGGAGCTCTGTAGGTGGCTGAGGTAGATATAATGCTTTGGTTTTCAGTGTAGTCTTCAGCAAAACTAATTGTTTGGGTTTTTTTTTTTTCCTGTACGTAACAAAGTTGTTCTCTGCTAGGAACGTTTTGTTCCTATTTTAAAAATCCATGATATATCAAACCTCAGTTTGTCAAAACATTGAATGCAGATGAAGTAGATTTATACCACACAAATTAAAGATGTGAAACTTTCTTGCCATTTTGTGTACCTGGTCTGCTGACAGCCTTCCTGAAGTCAAAGCCTCAACCTCACAGCAGAAGCCTTGGCCCGCTGGCCCATGGAGCTGTTTGACTCCCACAGCCTTGGGAACCAGCTATCTTTGATGTAGACTGTGAGCCATAGGGAATACTTCAGTTCTGGCTTTTCCTAACTTTAAAGCATAGGACTTGCTAATCCTATTAGTGTAAAAACATAGTTAATATGAAATTTCCTTTCCTACTGTAATTTTTATATTTTAAAAAGTTCAATTTTTCTCTCCCGCTTTGCATACCATTCACATAGGATGATGGTTTCTTTAGATTGACAGTGTAATCCTCTACTAAATGATCTGAATTGCTTAAGGTAAGAGAGATGCCATCTTCCATGACATAAGCATTAGACAGTAATGAACGTATGCACCTTGCCAGTAGATTATGTTAAGCAGCAAAGGAATTTTGAAACTTGCAAGTAAAATAGGCTCATTTTCAGGTAACGCACCAGGGTTGTCCTCCCTAGGTTGCATAAGAGCTCTAATGGTCATGACCTCCCATTCTGTGGCTCTTTTTATCACTGCAATTGTCCTTTCCTTTCTTTCCTCTTTTTTTACCTTTCTTAACCTTATTCTTCTGGTACATGGCTTCTGTCTATCGGTGCCCACAATTTCTTTATTTCTGTTTTTCATGGTTCTGTTCCTCATTTTGTTGTGTTTGGTTTGGGATGTTTGTCTTCCTTGTCCTTCCACTCTCTCTGAACCCTGAATGAGTAGAGACAATAGAGGTGAAAGTTTTCTGTACTTGTTGACTTGGAAGCCAGAAGATACAGTGAAAGGACCATCTTGTGCAGCATTGCAGTCTTAGTGTGGAGTATGCTTAGTTGCTGTGTGGTAACAGTATTGGCATGGTTAAGGATGTTAAGGATGGAATCTACTAAGCATAGATAAGCTTTGGCACTGCCAAAATTTCAAATTGCTATAGTGAAAATGTTGAGCTTAGGTACGTGTAAGCTTATAGTAAAGGACATCAGTGAATGTCTATCAAGATGCTTCAAATTACAGAAATGCTAGTGTTCTTTAAGTAAAGATGCAAACCATATTTTCCCTCTCTTGCTCTTGGAAATGTTTGAACAGTTTTTGAATTTTTTTTTTTTTTTTGGTAGAAGCCCACTTCAAACATAGGGTTTGACATAGAATATTTTAGTTTGGAAAATGTTGAAAAGGCAAAAGACTGTGTTGTAAGATGAGAGACTTGAGTAACATGAGCTGTAACCATAGTTAGAATGGAGGTCACACTTTAGCTACTTTCCCATTTTGTTCCTTTCTCATGGCACACCTGTTGTTGCCACAGTACATCAAAAGTTCCAGTAATGCTTAGCCTATTCACTTTACTAATAATAATTTTCCTTACTAATTTTGTAACAAGTAGTTTTGATTTTAAGTAATGTCCTGAAGCCTTAGTATTAGTGGGTTCCCATTGTATTGGAGCAAATTAGGAAATTATTTTTAATAGCTATAGTCTGATAGATGTATTTTATACTTGAGAGATGTGCCTCAAGAAGTGAAAGCTGATTGCAATTGGTGCCACAGGTGGATATTTTGAAAACAAAAAAGAAAATCAGTAATAGATTAGGCTTGATTAGATGTTGACATTTAGAACTGCACATAGATAATGTTAAAATTTACTGACAGCAGGCAGTCTTCTTCCTGATTTGCATTTGTACCTCCATTCTTGGTTCAGGTGGATCATGGTACATACATTGTAAAGGTTAATGAACAAATTACCATATAGCTCATCTGATTGTTCAGGCTTTAGCCTGGAGGGCTGAATGTTTTACAATCTAGTTTGTCTTATGTGGTACTTGATTAGTTTAATTATTTTTTTGTTATATGAAATTTTGAATTGCTTGAATGTTTAGATGAGTCCGAAATAATTTATTAACTGATTTTCTGTCCTGCCTTCCTCCATACACTTGCTTTACTCTGCTGCAATTTAAGCGTGATTGTACCTGACTTGCATTCTTTTTAAGGGAGAAGAGAGTGAGGATCGTGGTCTTTAGTTACTTCCTTTCCATTTAATAAATATATCAAACAGTGATTCTAATATAGAGCATTGTTTCATCTTGCTATGTAGTTTTTGTCAGCAGTACCTAGCTGTTTATTCCTATTTCATTTTGCCTCCTAGTCAGTTTTTAATGCAGAACAGTACTTTTACCTCCCTCAACAGGATTACCAAACTGATCTTTTCACCCAGTTGGCCTTTGCAAAAATTTAAGCCCTTTCCAGTTCATAACTAAAAGGGACTGAAAAGTCCCAAGAGGTTTGTTAACCCTGCCTCTCTGCCTTTCAATTCCAATAAATACCTTTTCTTTTACAAATAATAGCTTGGAAAATAATTGTGTGTTATTATTACTGCTCAAGAACTGAAGATTCTTTGGTATTTGCACTTTTTGTATTTTTTATTTAAACCTCCCTTTTGCAGTGTGAGGGGATCACTTCCTTGTCAGCAGAGTGCACCCTCGGTAAGTTTGCTGATGACAAAACTTGAGAGGAGTAGCTGATATGCCAGAGGGTCGTGCTGCCAACCAGACGAACCTGGACAGGCTGGAGAAATGAGCTGACAGGAGCCTCATGAAGTTCAGCAAAGGGAACTGCCAAGTCCTCCACCTGGGGAGGAACAACCCCACGCACCAGTATCTGCTAGGGACCATGCAGCTGGAAAGCAGCTTGGCAGAAAAGGCCCTGGGTGAGGACACCAAGGCAAATGGTGTCCTGGGCTGCATTAGGAAGAGTGTTGTCAGCAGGTTGAGGGAGGTGATCGTTACCCTCTACTCAGCACTGATGAGGCTGCACCTGGAGTACTGTGTCCAGTTTTGGGCTCCTCGTGTTGCAGAAGGTGGCAAAGCTGAGCTACTTGAGCATGTGGACCACACTCGAACAAGACATAAACAGCACATGGCAATAATGGGATAGGATTGTGAGGCTATAATAGCACAGGAATGTATATAAATTAAAGAGGCTGTTAATATGTTTTGGAGGCCTTTAAGGACTTTGTTTAGCTGCTTAGAAGTAGTCATTCATGATGAAGCAGAACTTGTAGCCTGCTTAATGCTTTTGCTTCATGTTGACCTATTCTCTGATTGGAGGAATAAGAAGATGCAGAAAGCCCCAGGCCCAGTCTGAGCCAGGAAGAGCCTGGCCTAAAAAACAGGAAAGAAAAAGAACCCACCTAGAGACTAGGAAGAGGACCTAATGACAGAGAAGAAGAACCCGGACCCAAATATTACTCTTGGACCAGACTAAGGTGTGAGGGGTGAAAACTTAAGATTGTAAGGGTATAATTGCCCAGGGATTTTAGTGTTTGGGGCCCCTCTCCAGAGGCACCCAGCTTGAGCTGTCTAAATTTGTGCACCATAGATGGAATAAATCACGCTTTTTATTTTGAAGGCCTTGATTAGAGATTCTGCTTTGGGGAACCTAGGGTGGAACCTGAGGGAAGAAGTAGCACCCGAGGGCGAGTGCGTGTGTGTGAGGAGTCGGAAGGGGCACCCGTCGGCTCACTGGACTCGCCCGCTGCAGTTAAAGTCTGAGGTGGTGTACGTGCAACTCCTTGATTGGTGTGTGAATGCTCGGGCAGCGGCTTCTCCCTTAACACTCAGTACAGGAGAGACAGGGACATACTGGAGAGAGTCCAGTGAAGGGCCATGAAGGTGATGAAGGGGCTGGAGCATCTCTCCTGTAAGGAAAGGCTGAGAGAGCTGGGAGTCTTCAGCCTAGAGAAGAGAAGGCTTAGGGGGATCTTATCAGTGTATATAGATACCTGATGGAAGGGTGCAAATAAGACAGAGCCTGGCTCTTTTCAGCAGTGCCCAGTGACAGGAGCAGAGGGAATGGGCACAAACTGAAACACAGGAGATGCCATCTGAGCATCAGGAAACGTTTCTTTGTGTTTTGAGAAACACTATGCTCTGGTGGTTCTCAACCACACTATGGTGGTTTTGAGAATACCACACTGTGTGGGTGACTGAGCATTGGCACAGGTTGCCCAGGAACATTTTGGAGTCTGCCACACTGGAGATATTCAGAAGCTGTCTAGACATGGTCCTGGGCAACCTGCTGTAGGTGGCCCTGGTTGAGCAGAGAGGACTGGACAAGATGACCTCCAGAGGTCCCTTCCAACCTCAAATATTCTGTGAATCAGCAAAACACATCACTAAGCAACCTGAATATTAGCTGTGAATGTTTCTGTTTCACTGAGACTTGTCTCTTCCTAGCCCCAGCAATATCTGTAGTAGCTTTCCATTGCATTTACTTAAAGGACCTGGACAGGGAAAGATCATCCATGGAGGAAGAAAGTAAGTTGATTAGAAATTGAGAGTGAGTTAAACCTTTTTCTTTGAATTGTAACTCTGCAATGATATTAAAAAAACCTGAATAATAGTATGTTTGGTTTCTTTCATCCATTTTGTTCTCTTCAACCTTGTGTCTGAATTGGCATAGGTGGATGTGTGCCATTTTGAATTGATAAATAATTTCAGCATCAAAATCTGCATTGGTAAAAATGAAGCTGTGAATAATTAGTGTTCTCCCAGGTATTTCTGCACTATGACTCATTCTGTAGGATCATTTCAAGAGGAATCAGTTAGGACATAATTGTACCACACACTATTAAAGTGTGCAGATTCAAGAGAAACAGGCTTGTGTGTCAATGAAAGGCACTGTGACTTTCTTAAAGGGAGGTGTAGGAAAGGACAGCTGGACCGTTTGGGTATCAGAGCAGAAAACCAAGACCAAATCTAGAGAGATAATAATCACATAATGAATATACATCCTATATATTCATTTTATTGCCCCAGAGAAACACAGTGCCTTCTCAATGAACTGTGACTGAAGAAGTTATCACAAGGCACACAATAGAGAATGGGAATTTTATAATGTCCAGTATACTATAATGAAGCCAAGCCAAGGTTAGTGATAGAAATCAAATGCACATGCCAGTAGGTTTTAATAAACCCAAACTTCCGAATATTGTGAGGTAGAGTCAGAAGTAGAGCCTGCAGTAGAGTTCTTTTTATTTCTTTCATCTTGCAAAATGTGGTAGATGATTTCAAACTTTTCCATCTAGCCAGAGATTAAAAAAATAAAGTTCTTGAGTAATACCCCACTACAGCTGCTGGGTTTTGAGAAAATCACTAAATCATGACTTGGGACTTGGTTGCATTAATATAGATCCTGGTCATTTTCTTTGTTTTCTCTCCTTAGCTGTCAGTATTATTTCCGTGTTATTTGAATAAAAGTGAAATGTATCCTTTTAAGAAAAAAGTTGTTGTGAGAACCCTGTTGAGATGTCTGGCCTAAGTATCTTCTTCACTTGTACAGATACCTCAGAACAGGACTTGACAGTGTGCTCTGTTAGCAGATAATTTACGTTAGCGTTCTGTACAGTCTCCTTACCAGCTCCCAGTGAGTTTAATAACTATGTATGTCAGTGTTGATGAAATCAGATTATTTCATTTATGTAAGGGACTCACCCTATGAAGTTGGAAAGTCCCATTAATTCACCTGAAACTCCAGAAGTAGGAATGAATGAAAAAATCCCCAAGTAGCAAAATTTTTTCACAGCAGAAAAATAACATACTATATGTCCATTTGCATTGAGGATGGCTGAAGTGAGTTATATGGAACTGTGCTCAGTTATGTAAATAAAATTAAGGATACACTGTAATTCAAAGGTGCAATGTTTGGTTTATATAAGAGGCATAAAGGGAATGGGTAGAAATGGAGTTGCTCCATCACAGAACTCAGATCCAAGTAGCAGATATTTACTGGACCGTGCTGATGTTATGGAGTGCGAATGATCCCAATATCAAAGTGTATCAAAGCAATGTCAAAGGCTGGGAATGGAAGAGAAAGGCAGTGGAGCAGAATTGTCTGTTTGGGGTTATTGCTGTTAAGCAGAAGCTTGTTAGTTTTTTGGTGTTGGTTTTTTTTTTTCCTTTCTACTGTAGGACTTTTATTTTGCCTTTGAAACCTTGAAAATTGGTCAAAATTAATACTGGGGTTGGGTGGAGTGTTCTGATGTGTTGTATAAGGAGAAACCTCTTTGCAGGTGAAAAGTTTGTGTGTCTTACATTCTCAGAGTAAAACCAATTGCTGCCATCTAAGCAGATGAGAATTTTCTACCTCTCCAGGTCAGATGAGACTGCCAAAGTAATTTGTGGTTGGAGATTTTTTTCCTTCACCGTAGTATGTAATGTAATATACTTATTAGGTTCATAAGGACTGCTATCTTTAAAAAAAAAAAAAAGTCCTGCTATGGGCACTTTCTTCATAATACCCTTCAGTTAAGCATCTCCTTAGTTAAGGGTCATCTTTTTTTATAGTGTGTTTAGGAAAGGAAAAAGTTAGCGAGTAGATGTTCAAGCTGTGCATAGAGTGATTGAAGAACAGTTCATTCTTTTGCACTAATGTAGTTAAACTTTTAACTGTGATTATGGATGCTTGAGTCTTTGACCTAAGGGATTCTTTCTTTTCTGATATGCAATGTTCTTATGTCCAAATGAGATGCAATTACACCAAATTCAGTGAATACATTGTCCAAATGACCTGATTATTTGAGCTGCCAGGTAGTAGCTCAACGTTGACTTCACAGTTATTCAGCATGCACAAAAACTTACTTTGAATGTTTGGGTTTCGGGGCCTTTACTGCATGGAACCTGTGTTAAAAGGTTTTTGATCTGGTTTAAACTAAGAGAAAACTATGAAAAGAATTCAAGAAATAGTCTTGATATGAAATGCTTTATGAATAAAGTAAAATTCTTGTTGGTGACCTTCATGGAGGTAGTATTCTTTGAACAGAGTTAAACATATTTATGCAGCTGTAAAGAACATAGGTATGATTTTGATTGCAGTAAAGTGATACAATTTATGACTAAAGCTCCTAAAATAGCAGTGGGCTATCCCTTTTTTTCAAATAATGAGATGGAACAGTACATTTCTTTATAAGGGAGAGGAGAAGAAAATAGGAAGAAGGAAGAGAAGATAAAAAATAAAGTTCTTCTGACTCTCTTACATGAATATTCTAATTTACAAAATTTTGGGTTTAGTTTGGCTGGAAAAAAAATTTTTGTTCAATAACATGTCATCTCGAGGTGTAAGTATACAGATTTGTAGACTCTGAGCAGGTTCTAGTGCTTTTTAAAAAGTACATAATTTAAAAAATATAAAAAATAAATTCATTCCAATGTAGGGTAAGGAAGAAATGTCATCAACTTGAGTCCATTGATTCCATTTTTATTGCTCAAAACTGCTACAGTTCATAAAATGCAGTTTTACAGGCTATTAGTCCATAATGTGGGTTATGTCCTTTGGAGGCTTATGTTAAAGATAAATGCAGTAGTTCAGAAAGATCTATATCGTAGTTCTGTGAAGAGGGTTCAAGAATTATTTAAGTGCTTTTTACTATGTTCCAAAAGGAAATGGATTGGAGGTGAGAAGTTATCATTGGCTTCAGACAGGAGAGGAAATTTGCAATGGAAGAGTCAGTTTATCATTCAGCAAGTGGCTTAATTTCCTTGGAGGGAAGGAAAGTATTTTACTGTAACATTACTGGCATTGAAAGGTCTTTTTAATTGTTCTTGACAGTAAAAAAATACTTGCGTTAGTGGTACATGCGAAGACTGTTTACAGTGCATTGAGTGGCTCTGTTGACTGTAACTGGAACACAGGATTGGGAAAGAGCTCTGTTACCACAAGCAAATGCCTCCTATGATGCTGTAGAAAAGAATGATTAGTTTTCATCTTAAATCTAGTTAAGTGATGTTCCCTCATAGCTCCTATTGGAAGGTTGTTCTGAACTTCAGCGGTATGAAATTAAAATGCATTTATAAACCGCTTTTATTAGTGGTTGGTGCTTACTCATTTACGCTTGTGCTGGCATTGTCCCAAAGCTTCAGAACATTTTTCCATTCTCGATTTTTATCCAGCTACACTATCGTAGGAGGAGTTGTATCTCTTCTTTTGGGTTTTGGCATGCTGTTTTCATCTCATTCAAGAGGTTTCTGATCACTGTGACAGTTACAGTTGACTTTGCTTGTTCTTCATCCCATTTTAATTCATGCATTCTTGAACAAAGGTGGCCAGAACCGCATGCAGCTTTGCTGGTGAGATTTTGCTGGTACTTTGTGCAATAGTAGTATTTTTATTAGAAATACCTGACACTTTCTATGATGGCATTTCTCTCCTTCATTCCCATGTTCTTTGATTGGTCCTTGGTTGGCTTGTCATCAGCTAATATATGCACGTCTTATCTTCTCTGTCCTGCTGCTAGGCTCCCACTTCATAAAAGAAATTCTCCTTGGCTCCCTTTGGATTGTCTAATGATTTATATTTAATGTCCTTCTTCCTTTATTATCCCAGATATGAAGAATCATTCCTTCTCTCTCCATAGCACCCCACATAGTGCTCCAGCCTTCAGTTGTGTTGACAATGCCTCCCAACTTTCCCATGAAAAAAATCTCATTAGAACAAGCCTACTTTGGCCAAGGACATTACTTAAATATTAAATAAGATCAGTCTCATGACTAATCTTTGAGGAATTGCACTACAAATTGCAGAGTTAAATACTGTCTGTCTCAAAAGCATGCCTTTTATGCACTATCTCACCTCTCTTGCTCTCTATTTAAAGCAGTTAAAAACTCTTTTTACAACTTGTTTCAGTTTCCTAACCCAGATTTACTTCTGACATTTATACAACAAAATATACATGATAAACTAGAATGTTCGCTACCAATATGGTGTTGCCACACAAATAGTAATTTAATATCTTAACTATGAAAACACAAATAATATTTCATAATTTTTGTGGATTCAAAACACTTTTCAGTTTGTATAATTCTGAAATAAGGCTGAAAGAAGTACTGCATTCTCGAAGTCAAATTGAATGGAATTATACTCAAATTCAACTGTAATTTTACCATAATGCATTATAATTCAGATGTCAGCTTTTTCTTCCATAATTTGACTCTGCTTGGCTATTAGGACTGTGCAGTACTTACTCTGTTTTATTGCACTTAGATGAAATAAATTAAGCTGTATAGCAATATAAAAGATAATATTCATTGTTATAAATTTGGCATTTACACAAATGAAACTTCTTAAATTCCCCCTTCATCTGTTTTAAATTACATATGAGATTTAAATCACTTGCTCTGACTGAGAGCAGGCACTGGAAATGAAGGGACCGTGGACAATCAAAAAAGCACACTGAGATTCTGATCAAGGCATTCCTTATTGTTGATGGGAAACAACATTAAACAATAATTGATTGCATTCATGTAGAGCGTAGAGAAACCTGCCATGAGATAGTATTATATTCATAGTCTGAGAACTATTTTGAGCAGGTGGGAAAGTGAGAGTAACAAGCACAGTATTTCAAATTGCTCAGGTATGGTTGTAGTGAGACCTTAGATCAATGTGGGTTTATGAAATATGTGTAATAAATTTCTATTCAGTTTTAGATATTATCTCCCTTTATAGTTGCTTTTTTAAGTAGGGATATAATTGTATGCTTAATTTTTGTCCTAAAATATTTCCATTTAACACTGATTCTCTCCATCTCATTCCTTATTTAATTCTCATTATAACCTCACTAGTCCTTTTTATAGGTAGAAAAAAATACATGCAATTAAAAAAAAAAGTTTGGCCTGAAACTGTTCTTAGATTCATCTGTTTTAATTTAATGTATGCTAACTCTATCGAGGATATTGTTTACTCCAGAATAAATCTATCATTACTGAAAATGAAACCTTGTTTCTTGCAGACGGGCTTCTATCATGCAGTCTGAAATGAGAGGGGAAGACAGCTTCAGTTGTTTTCGTTTTAGTATGTCCTGTAAATTGCAACATTTTGAAAGACTGTGATTTAGAATTTCAGACAAATCAGTTAATGATAATATATTTTGGATTCTAGATACAACTCTGGTGGCAAGTTTTCTTAATGAAAGCAAATACGTGCAAAACCTGTTAGCTGTGTCCCCTTTCCAACTTGTACATCATTCCTGATGTGCAAAGAATAATAAACATGTTTCCTTTTAACAGTCAGTGTTCTTTGTCTTCCTGTACAGCCTGTCTGTCTGTTACCACTTTCCAGTGCCTTTCCTGACTGTGTAGTAGTCTCCAATCCACCTTTTCCTACAACCTCAGTTCTGTCTTCCATTGTGATTTTTTTGCCGTTCAACACATTTTCTTCCTCTTTCTTTCCACCAAGTCTTCCCATACAAATTTTTGTCTTCAGGCTAGCCATTTCTCCCTCAGATTCCTCAACCAATCTTGGGCCCCTCTGAAGCTCTACCACTACCTCCATAAGACTGTATTTCATTGTAGCCTTATCAACTCACATTATGCTCTTGCAAACTTCGTTGCCTGACTGCTCTAGTCCACCCACTCAATCCATCTCTGCTCTGTAGGCATCGCCAGTCTGTTGGTCCTTAACCACCTTCATCAAACTGCTGTTTGCCCAGCATTCTGCTTTCATTGGGTTTTTCCTTAACTGTCAAATCCACTCACTTGATCTTTGGGTAAAAATATCTGTCCTTAAGACCTTTGGTCTTACAGTTTGTTGATCTGGGTGGCCCCTGGCCTTGCCACAAACAACTGATTAGCTGCCTTTCCACAGTGCATCTTCCTTCTTGCTTCTTTGCATCTCTTGCAGGTAACATTGCACTCTATTTCTCCAGCTTTACTTCCAAATCCTTTGTAGTCCCAACTAGATGCAGATAGAGATGCCATCCTTCAAAATCAGGGAGGGACCATTTTTAGGCAAGACAAAGCCATTGAATTATCTGCCCTCTAAGACTTGCATGACACCTGCAGTGCAGCAAATCTTGGGATGGGTGGACTAGCTGATTCTTCTCCTGTCTCTCTTGTTTGTGACTTTTAGGGCAGCTAGCGCTATAGAGGCACTGCAGCAAAACAGCCCACTGACTCAAAGGGCTCCCACTCCACAAGAGGAGCTGGAGGAGGGGGAAGCTGGTTTAGGGCTCTACCCTTCCCCATACCAGTAAGCAGGTGTGTAACCATGCTATAATGTATTTCTTTTAAGGCAAACTAGAATAGCAAAACATGCAGTTTTGGAAGGCTTCATTAGCAGAATTTAAAAACTTGTGTTGATATTTCTTGTAGGTTACCCTGTAACCCAGTTTTCTCTGTGCTTTAATTACATCTGGTAAAATCTTCAATGAAAGGTGAAACCAAAAGATTTCTATGGAACTGTGTATGTTGAGGCTTTAAAGGAGGGTGTCTGCATGAACTACAGAATTTCCTAAAGGAGGAGCATAAAGTGCATTCTTCATATGCTTTTCAACGTACTTGCGTATAACAGACTTTCTTTGGAAGAAGTGCAGGAGCAATAGTAATTTTTCAGGCTTGGTCTTTGTTGTCTTGTTAAAAACTATTTCACACTAGATCATAGATGTATATACTGGATACATAAATATATGGATTGATGTGAACCTCATGAAATTCAACAAGGCCAAGTGCAAGGTCCTGCACCTGGATGGGGACAATCCCCAATAACAGTACAGACTGGGGATGAGTGGATTGATAGCAGCCCTGCAGAGAGGGACTTGGGGATACTAGTGAATGAAAAATTGGACCTGAGTTGGCAATGTGTGCTTGCTTCCCAGAATGCCAACCGTATCCTGGGTTGCATAAAAAGCACCATGGCCAGTGGGTCAAGGGAAGTGATTTCCCCCTCCACTCCAATCTTGTGAGACCCCACCTGCAGTACTGCATACAACTCTGGGGCCCCCAGCATAAGGAAGACATGGACCTGTTAGGATGGATCCAGACAATAGCTATGAAAATGGTCACAGGGCTGGAATGCCTCTCCTGTGAAGACAGGCTGAGAGAGTTGGGGTTGTTCAGTCTGGAGAAGAGAAGGCTCCCGGGGAGACCTTATTGTGGCCTTTCGATATATAAAGGGAGCTTATAAGAAAGACAGAGAAAGATTTTTTTACTAGGGCCTGCAGCGACAGGACAATGGGTGATGGTTTAAATTGAGAGAGAGTAGATTTAGACTGGATATAAGGAAAAAATTCTTTATGATGAGGGTGGTGAGATACTGGAACAGATTGCCTAGAGAAGTTGTGGATGTCCCATCATTGTAAGTATTCAATGCTAGATTGGACGGGGCTCTGAGTAACCTGACCTAGTGAAAGATGTCCCTGCCCATGGCAGAGGATTTGGACTAGGTAATCTGTAAAGGCCCCTTCTAACCCAAACCATTCTATAGTTCTATAATTCTATGATATACTGGAGAGCCTTCCCAAACAAATTGAGCATTTCACTATATTGTAGTCTTCAGTTAGGAGCAAAGAATAATTTTTAAATTTTTCCCTTTAATAGAGTAATAAATCTCCACAGTTGTGGTGCTCTTTGTTACCTTCTCGCATTTTTGGGGCTCAAACATTTCAAACAGAATGTCAAAAGAGGAGAAAAAAAAGTTTTGAAGAAAAGTGTTGTAGAGCAAATTTTAATTCAAACATTATCTTTGTGATAATCATTCAAATATAAAGGTTCCTGTATTCTGCAGTAACACTGTGGATGTAGTATTACATAGTCTATATTTGGTATTGCCTTCAAAGTCCCTTGGCAGCACTCCAGTGATCCTCAGTGACATTCCTCTTGCATCACTGGGTTGTGTAACAGGCACTTAAGTCTCAAGTAGCCCTTCGAAGCCGTGCTTTGAACTAAGTAAGTCACTGAGTGCTACTGCATTTCCAGCAGTAGTGCTGCAATGCTGTACCTGCCAAAGCATCATGCCCAAGATGTGTTCATTTCAGGTCAGTGAAAGTCTCACAAATGCTTTCTACCTTCATGTGTGTTATACATGACAGCCCCTTGTTACCAAAAGTACTATTTTCAGTCATATCAGTAGTGACTGTTTTTACTTTACACTGTTTTAGCAGGAAGGTTTTTTTGTTTAATTATTTTTTAAAAAAGTATTAGTACTATGCTGTTAGATTCCAACATTTTTCTTCTTCTGCTGGCATTTAAAGAGCTGTGGACTAAGAAGAGATATATTGAAAAATGTTCCCTGCATCATACCCCTTTTGCACTCTAGAAAATTTGAAAAAAAAAAAAAATCCTAAAATAACATGGAAAAGCAGTCTTTTTCCTTTCTCTTCTTGATGTGAAATCAGAAAAGAAGTTTGTTTTCTCCAATTAGATCATCATATAGTCACAAAAGAAAAAAAGAGGGTAACTATATATTGTTGAATATGACACCTGTTTTTTAACAGACCAAGCATAACAGTTTACTACATGAATGATGGCATTCTCAGATCTATTTTATGCTCTTCAGTTATCTTTGAAATTTTAATCTCCATGTATGTGTATTAAAAGTATATCATTCAAAGCTCAAAGTCTGTATATAGTAGAGGTGAGTACTCCATGCTGTCCAATCTTTTAAGGCAATTTGATCTTTGGTTAGATAGTCAAAACTTATTTCCTGTCAAGTAAATGACAGGATGCTGTATATTTATGTGTTGATAACGTTAAAAAAGTATTGAAGACCTAATTATTTTGTAAAAACAATTGAGCCTTCATGCTGATGTTCCACTGTAGGTAGAGACCAAGATTTTCAAAGGTACCAATTATTAGCATGTACTTTAGCTTGACAACCTGACCTAGCACCTGGAAAACGTTCATGCTGTGAAAGCTTGGTGCTTGATGCCATAAATTATAAACAAAGAGCTAGTGGAAAAAGTGACAGACTGGCTCAGTAAAACAGAGAATTACAAAGCTGAAAAACATTAAACTGACTGGCTGTGTGGATATTTAATCAAAGGAGATAAGAAACATTTTATCATCATGAATATAAACCTAGGATATCTCTGGGAATATTTGTCATGAGTGGAACAACTCTTCTTTCTAATAAGTTGCATTTACTTTGGTATATTTTTGAGGCTCTGCATTAAAAAAAGAAAACATTTAATATAGCCAAATGTTAACCTTATGTTTTCTGAGTTGCCTTTATGGTCTTTCCTAGAAGGTTTTTTTTCATATGAGTTCTTCTAAACTCTTTTTTTGTACATCATGGTCACTTTTAGACTATAACAGTAAGGCCAACTATATTAAATATTTCACTTCTAAAGTAAATAACTTATCAAGCAAATGAGGTGCCACTTCAGGAAGCAAAGGAGAAAAACTGATGATTTTGCTTGAGAGCATTGACACCTTTGAAAGTTACAACTGCTGCTGCTTTGATATGCTGATAGCTTGTGGCTCTACTGATGGCTTGCCTTAACTGCTGACAGCTAAAATCATTACAAACCACATCACCTTTAACAAACAGAAAAAGTACAAATGTAGGTTTGATAGCCCTCCCCTATCCTTTCTATGTCACTTGCTTTCTTAGATCATTAGGGAGATAAGGGAGCACGTCCTTTTATTTGAGTATGAAATAGTTCATCCTGCTTATATGGCATTGGTATAGATCTGTAATGGATAATAATGTCCTGTTACTTCTGGAGGCTCAATTATATGACTTGTGGATGAATTCTGGGTGGTAGTTCAGACTGCAACAATGCAACAGATGGGGATTGAACCGCTATGATTTTCCACCCTCTGTACCACTTCATACAGACATTGTTAGCATTATTGTTAGCTTGGGAAAGCAGGTTAGTCAAGATCTGCCATTTATGGTCTATATGAACTCTTTGCTTTCTGTATTGTAGCTTTTCTAGCTACAAAATAGGAATGACCTGGTGAATTTTATGATTTAAAAATACGGACTGAATGTATGTAAACTCTTATTTAGCTTCCTAGAGTTAAGAAGTTATGCTAAACTACAGAAGTGGTAGAAGACAGAGAGAGAGTAGTAAAGAGTCTTTGGCTTCAGCAGACAGGTCTGTGGCACCACAGAAGTGCCTGCCTTTGTGTTTCATGCCCGGAACTTCCCCGACTGTTGTTCCCATGTCTGATTTGCCTGTATGTCAGAGTTTCAGACTCCTGATTCTTGCTTTCAGCCTGTCTGAAGCAGCATGCTCTGCAGCTCTGACTGCACCTGTGAGAGCAACCTCAAGGGCCCTGCCAAAAAGCCTGAACTGGTCCCTTGCCTCAGTTCTTGAGCTATAGAGATTCTCAAACAGCTCTTCATGGGGCTGTGCTGCCAGTCGAGCGAAAACTCTCTTTAGTTGCTTCAGCCTTTGTACTTTTCCTAACATCTGTCTATTTTGTTCCTCGGAGTCACCAAACAGCTAATTTGTCATTATGGTTATTAAGTAACTACTTGAGTAAGCAGTGGCCATCTGTCTTCCCAGTCCCCATTTGTCATTTTATCAGCTGTTCTCTCCAAAACTTCTTTCTTTAAAGGGACTGTTGTGGCAAATGTCTGTACTAATTCCAGTTCTCACTCCACTTGAAGGGAGACAGATGACCAGGTTGAAGGGTACCTCTGTATCAACCTCCCCAGTTATGCACGGGGCAGAGGTGACAAACCTTTGCAATACCATTTCATACTTTACTAATAGAGGGGCGAGGTCTTTGGATCAGTGCAGTGCAAAAAAGAATAGGTGCCTAGGGTGGGGTTGATTATCCCCGTGAACTCCTGTGGGAAGTTTCTACCCCTCTTGAAGAGGAAATCCCAAGAAATGCAGAGCACAGGAGCAATAGCTATGGAATTACTAACTTCGTAATTAGTCTGACTGACAGTTATGTATAGGTGTTACACTTTTCCAAAAGCTTTTGTATGGGCTTTTTCTTCACTTATGGATGTTGTCACATAAACTTTCTGTTAATTATGTCATAAATAATAGTATAGTAAAAGCCATAAAAGCAAATACTTGTAAGAATGCAGAATAGAAAAGGTTAACAGCAAAGTGAAGAGTATTAAATCTAGTATCATGACTCCACAAGCCAAGTCCCAGTCTAATAGGATTGACTTCAACACACAAGTCATTTGTACTTTACCAGTGCAAGGAAAGATAAATCCATTTGTCTGAATTTCACTTGTTTCTAATTTCCCTAATGAAGATATACTCAGGTTAATAAACAGAGCTGACAAAACTGTCAGGTATTCATGTTCATTTAGAAAAATCTGCCCAATAATCTACTGTTGACATGAACATGATGGTGAATTGAATATCAATTAGCTTTTTCAAGTCAGAATGGAAAATTATTACATAGGGCAGCTGGGCTCCTATCATAATTTTGTGACTCCTGATTTTATCAGGGTTAGCTCTTGACCTCCTTGTATCTCACCTGTGAAAACAAAAGCTTAGGAAAATAGTACAGCTATGTGACATAAACCAGCTCTGGTGCTATTTTCTGGACCTGTGAACAGCATTAATTTATCTCACTTCATTTTAACAGCAATACCTGCTGAAAAGGAATATCTTAGAAATGCAAACTGAGTCAATGGTTGAGAACACACTGTTTCCCTGGTACCTTAACCTCCTTTTTCCCCCATTTCGTTCTGGAGTCCATTTAAGTAGAGCAGTCTGCTTCTACCTACCGGGACTTATTCTTCAGTTCTGTGTTCACTGCTTGTCCTGCAGGGCTGACGTTGCAGTGCTCAGCCCCTTCTGATGCATTAAGAATGTAGGAATTCATCCCTTCTGGCTGATCTGTGGACTTGAGAACCTACTCCTGTTTTGCTCCCCTGTTTAGCAGTGCAGTGTTCAACTAAATCACTTTGAAATCACTTTGACACTGCTCTTAGGGAAAAATCTGTGCTATGGGCTAGGAGAGGTAGGATGTTACTTATTCATTCTCCATTCCACAGTTACCTGAGGAAAAATTGGGGGCTCATCTGTTTCTGAGGTAAACTCATTTCCTCCAGATGTGACTATGCTTTCTTTTTACCTCAGTAATACTGTTTTTTCTCATGCTTGTGAATAAGACCTATGTTGGAGAAGCAAGTACTTATGTTAGACCTCAAAATACATAATGTTTACAGTTGTCTTAGGGCAAAACAACCTGCTAAGAGGTAGAATACATAGTTAAGATCTAACTGTGTACAATTCGGGATTGTGACTATTATCCCAGAAAGATTTCCGTGCAGAAATTGTCATGTATTTCTGCACTGACAGATACATTCTCTACATGCTTGGTTCATTTAGTGCCGCTGAATGTATTGGGTTGATTCCCAAGGCTCTGCTTGGTATTCATGAAATGAAACACGGAACCTGCCTTACTGGGAAAGGCCCTATCTTTTACTGACTGGTGCTATGTGCCTGTGACTGATAGGTTGTTTAATTTCTCCTCTTTCTTTGGAATATCTGTCTGCATTATGAATGGGGATTAAAGTTGTGTGATAAGGCAACACTTTGATATTGAAAAAAGAAATTCAACGTGTTATCCTAGTAGAATAACCATTTAAAGACTTCTGTCTTCTGTAAGTTGCTTTAGAGAGATGTTCATCATCAGACTGGTCGTATATGCATGTGCATAAAAACCATTAAAGCATGGACAGTTGCATCACTGTGGATGTAAGAGAATATCTGGTTACACTCCACAGCAAGGAGCTCCTGTTGTAGGTCATCATGCAGGGAATCTTTTCTCAGTTCTGTTGTAAAACAGCAGTAAAGGTAATTTCTCTTTCCTTCATTCACCTGATTATTCTTTTTTGTACATCAGAGAAACAAGTTTCACAAGATGCTTTGTACAGAAAGCTGCTACGAAGATTTCATACCTTGGCTTAAATAATTGTAAAAGCTAAGAGTTGCCCCAAAAGTCTCTATTTTAATTGTACTGACACTATTCAGAAGTGAACTCTGCCTGTTACATGATGTCTAAACAAAAAAATCTTCATTTAAATGGAAGTATCTAGGCATAATTGACCAAAGTTGAAAAGTTAAAGCTTGACAGCCTGTAGCCACAGACTTGTCACTTTTTTTAAATCCACTGTCCTGCTTCCAGAAAGGTAGATGTTGATACTAAAAATAAGCAACAGTAAATGCAACAGGCAACTAGCTGACTGTATAGTCTAATTATGGTCTTTTTATTATTGAAATAACACATAAGGACTGGTGTGTATTGTTCCTTGAATATGAAAGCCAAAGGCTTTTCTCCAGAAGGGCAGACTTTTATGACCATCTGTCAAAATTTACAGTGATAATTTCAACAGTCATTTCTAGAGAAAGAAAATTTAGACATGAAGTAGGCCATTTACAGAGTCTTAGAAGATGCTGTTAAGAGACAAATGCCTTAATCCCTTGGTGCTGTAGAAGTCATAAAATGAATTAGGCCTGCTTGTAGAATTTGGGATATCAGGTACTGCTGAGTTTAATTCAGATTTAACTTTTTTTGTAGAGACTTTGGAGGTGCTGAAACGCACATTAGATTATTTGTTTAGAATGTGAGGTTCTATTCATCTTACCATGGCAACATGCCTTGTTATTTGGAAATAATTGTAAAATTGCGTTTTTGTTCATGCAAATGTAAGTTGAGTGGATGTTCATATCACTCCCTGTTCCACAGATATAATCATATATAATGTTCATGACTTGTTCTTCTAAAGTAATGTGAAGATACAATCAGGGATCAATTACATAGCATGAATAACAAATATAAATATCCAAATGTTTTGTGAAGCAAGTGGCTTATTTTTTCCTTCTGTCTTCATAAAGTCTGATTGCTGAAAAGTATATGGAGTTGAAAAAATAAATATTTGGTAAATGAATTGCAAACAGAAAGGAACACATAAGCTTGAAAAAGTGATATGTAATGACATATTGAAGACCAAAGCTTTGGTTTTCAATATGTCTTATCCACTTAATTGTTCAAATGAAATACCATATTATTCTGAGGTTCCATTAGTTGCTACTTCCATTTCACTAGCTACAGGGGTTTGACAGTCTGTGGAGTAATGGTACTGAAGATACAGCTGAAATCAGTTGCCTCTGCCTCCATCAGTTCTCCCAGTAGGTACAAGATTTACTCTTTCATTTTAAATAATTACATAAATTAGATCTCAGTGTCGTGTCTTATGATTTTAGGTAGCAAGAACAAAGTACAGCATTTGGTTTACTGATCTTGCTTATTTACATGGTACAGTTGCATAAAAATATGCATTTCATAATCCAAATTCAATAAAGTCTTCTTCTAAAAAAGCACAAGAACAGAATAAATCAAAGCTTCATCTCACTTCTTCTATTTAACACTTAATCCAGCAAGGTTACTCTGATGTAACTGAGGGGTCTGCAATGGTTGGCAATCCTAATAATACTACAACATGACAATAAAGGGATTCATGTTGATTTTTCAAGTGAGAGTGGGAGAAAGGCAATGTGAAAAAGGATAGTGTAAAACTGAAGCTTTTGGTATGAAAATGTGGTCTTACATTCTGGCGAGAGATCAGCAGTAGGATTACAGCAGCCTTCCACTCTGAGGTGAACAAGCATGTTTGCATGTAAGGTATGGAAAGGATAATTATATTGGCTTTGAAATAGCAGGAGCACTGTGAAAGTGTAGGAAAGCATAAAATGGTATAGCAAAGAGCATAAATTTTAATTTCATTTAAAGAATGATCTTGCTAAGAAATAGGTAATAAGGTTCTCTAGGAAAAAAGGTTGAATAAAAAAAGTGGGTAGTGGCATTATATGCAAAAGAACTACTGTTTGTTTCAATCTTGTTAGCTCAGACCCACAGGATTTGACATTATATCTATCCAGGTAATAGTAGGGAACAGTAAGGCTGAAACAGATAACTGAATCAGATTAGAAAACAGCGTAAGTTATTCCTTAAGTGTCTGTGTGTAATGTATGGAAAGAAAAATGGTGCTGTGGGGGAATTAGTTTTTGAAGATGCTCACTGGAGACCTCATGTAACTGGGAGTAAAACAACACCAAGTTAAAGACAGGCAGTTACCCAATATGAAAAATATTACACCCAGTCTAATAATGTTGCAGACTTCTTAGGACTGACAAGGTGATTTTATTAGGAATGAGATGTTGGGTTTTGTACATGAAAAATTATTCTGACCAGTTCTCATTCATTAGAGGAGAACTCTAATTGTGTGTGTGAGTGTGCAAATGCAAAAATGAAAAAGGTGAAAGTGGAAATTCCTTTTTAAAATTCTTGATTGGAAAATCATTAATCAATAAAAAAGGCCAGTTTTGGATCACAGCTTGACCTGCATTAGAGGTAACATGAAAGCAGAAACTAGAAATATAAACACTTGTAATGATTAGTGGAAAAGAGAGGATACATGTGGAAATCAATACACGTTAGAAAATGTGAAGTGTAGAAAAGTGAAAATAGAAGCTAAGTGTGTTAGGTAAAAGCCCAGGTCTAACAACACTCAGGATAATGGGAATTTCTCCATTGTTTTATGAATAAAAATGTTTGTGTGAATGTTATGGAACTATTTTTAGAAAGATGCAGGAAATAAGGTGTTCAGAACTGAGAAAATTAGAAATTAGTAATTTATTCACATAATGTGAACAATATGAAATGCTCTCCATCTGGTGTAAATAGTTCTCTTCCAGAAGTCCTGAAAGAATTGGCTGAGGAGATCTCTGAGCTACTGATGGTAAATTTAATGAGTTTGGGGACTCGGGGAATTCAAGAATATTGGAAGAGCATAGGTGTTAGAGTACTGGTTTGAAAAGAAAAGGGAAGCACCATTAACCAGGTAACTAGATTTTTATAAAAATCATAGCATTGGAGAGGATTTGAGAAGTCATTTAGCTCCCCCCCTCTGCCCCAAGGCAACATGAGATTATGTAGAAAGCAGGTCTGACAGTGTTTAAGGTGTCTTAAAAGCCTCCTATAGTGGAGATTCCCCGGCTTCCCGATTAATCATAACTATCCTTCTTTACAATTGTAGGGGTAGTAAGGATTTTCCTGAAGTCTAACATAAAACTCTTTTTACTGTAATTTAAATCCCTTCTTCCTTTTTGGCCATTAACATAGAGAACAGATTATACTCCTCTGCCTCAAACAGCCATTTACACACTAGAAGATTGTTAGTGGATAGTCCTTCTAATTTAACCTCCAAGGTAAATAACTCCAGTGCACTCAGACCTTCCAGAGCACAGCCTTTCTAGAAGTCTCATCATTCCTGTTGCTCTCCTGTCATGTCTTTGCAACTCATGAAGGTATTTTTTGAAGTAAGGCACTGAAAACCAGACAGAGCACTGCTGCTAAAGGCTTACGAATACTGAAGAGAGGGGAAAGATTACTCTATTTTGCTGGCTATAATCCTGTTTATCTCAGTCAAACAGTATTGTCGATACTTTGTTTACTATATGGTTTGCTATGACTCGCAGATATTTTCCCGGCAGAATTGCTATCTAGACAGGTGCTCCTCATCCTTTATTACTGCAGTTTATTAATCTTGCCTAAACCAGATAGCAGTTGCATGCAAAATAATGGAAATGCTGGAAAATGATTCAATTGATACGTATATAATGAATGCCAGTTCATTTGTTGTATGGAAAATAGGCCTGGTCAAAAAAACCCAAGCATTTAAGTAATTTTTCCCAGTTGATTACATGTTAATTGCCAAAGGTAACTTGCATATTGCTCATCTCCCTCTTATTTCTGTCTTCCTCAAGCAGACAAGCCACAGAGCTTTAGGTTTTGTAAAGTATGACAAAATACCGCAAAGTGTTCTGACAGTAAAAAGCTTACCAAATTTTTTAGTAAATGGATTTTCAAAAACTGAGGTCTAGGAAACCTTAAAGTAGTTTTCAGTGACTGTTAAATGCCAGAATTTGAGATATTCCTTATATACCATTCAAAATTCTAACTCGTCAACTGTTTTCATTAGTAATATGGAAATAAATATAAAATCAATAGCTGACAAAAGAGTAGTAAGTAAAGAAAGAAAGGGGATGTGCAGACAGGGAACAGCCTTTATCACTTAGTAAAGGTCAACCCTTAAAAGTAAAACTTGTTTTAATATAAGTAAACAGATCTTTGTATGTTCAAGAAAAAAATGCAATCCAAACTGAAAAATAATGATGAAAAGGAGTGATTCTGTAACAGATAGTGATCTTGATAGACTAATAACTGCCTATGAGTGCAATGCTGCAGTAAAAGATAGGCTAATGTGACCTTGGATATATAAACAGGATATAAAAATAGGCAGGGTTCTTTGTCTTTATATATATTGTTAGAAGGAATGATTTCAGAATACTGCAAGTGGTCTTGTTTTTAAAAATTAAAAAGACCATAAAACCTGAAAAAAAGTACAGACACTTCAGAATAGAGCAACAACTCTCTTGAGGCCTGGAAGTGAGAGACTTTAGAAGCTCAGTGTGTTTGTCTTATAAATATAAACTGATTGCAGTCAATAAGTTCTCAGAGAAAAAAAAGCAGCAACTGTGCCAGTTTTGCCTGTTTCTGGGTGTCATCTGTAATGACTGCCTACCCTTCTGGAAGACACTGAAACTTTCCATCTTTTATTTGGGCATCTTTTATGCAGTGCAGATGAGAGATTCCGCGCACCACAGGACACCCGTAGCTCCTGAGTGCATGGCGTACGTTCGCTGGCTAAGCCGCAGAGCAGACAAATGGGGCCAACGTGCTGCCAGGCTAAGCAGCAAATGCTCCCTGCTCCCAGCACAGGTACCTGGCAAGTCTCTGCCGGCTCAGCAGTTGTCAGCTAAGGGGGATATGTTGGAGTGAGCTGGTCTGCAGTCTTGCCAAGTTGTCTCCTTCTGGGTTTCGGCATTTTTTCTTGTTTTTTTTCTGCACTGGTATTTTTCTGCAGCTCCCTGAGTTACTAGTGTTGTCTTAAGAAATTAATGTCTGTTGTTCTATTTTTCCTTGCAAATCTTTGGCTTACCCTCTATAGACGTAACAGTGAAATGTATTAGTCCACAATGAGCGGGGGATCAGGCTTGGTGATTTGATGGCCTCTTCTGATGTGGGACTATGATTCCATGAAGTCTGCCAAAATTCTTTATTCATTTAAAACTGTTAGGTCAGATTGTCTGGAGGTGTGTAAAGAAAGAAGAGGAGAAAAGAAATTGGTGAAATGAATGTTTGGAGGGCTTTTTCCTTGATTGTACAGACAAGATTGTAGAGTTCATCTTCAGAACAGTATTTTGGAATTGAAATTAAAATTCCACAGTGTCAGTCCTTGGAGCTCTACTTGTCATAATTTTAAATAAAACAGTTCCCTCAGGAGTGGGCAAAACCTCTGAAAAGATGAATTTCAATTGTAAAGTCTAATAATAGCAGTGTAAGATACGTACAAAAAAAAGGAAACTGGAGTCAATATGGCATAATGAGTTATAATAATGTAATATCTATTAAAGTATGTACTGGAAAACAAAGCTGAACACTTTTAAATTCTAAGTATGAGCTGAGCAGTTAACTAAAACAATAGGTTTACAGCTGTATGTTTAAGTCTGTATATTATTGTTGGGCAAGTGACAGTATTCCTAGCTCAGTTATTTAAGGAAGGACATGCAAGTGCTAAATCTAAGTTCTTTTTATCCAAAGAGAATTTTTTAAAGGATCTTTGAGTTCATTTTGAATCGTGACATGACTTTGTAATGGCAGACCTATACTCTTTCACTCTTGTTCACTCTGCAAGTTTTACTTTATGTCACCTCAAAAAACTGGCTGCCACAAGTGGAGGTTGGATGTCAGAAATGTCAATAACATGGCTTAGTTGCAATGAATTTATTTATAGCTTTTTTCATAAATATTAACTGCAGTAGTTCCAGACACTTTTGCTTATGCTGGCAGCTAATAGCTTGTCCTCAATGGCCACTTTGCGTGAAGTCTCATTTAAGAGGAATGGGGCTTTTTATGGCATATAAAGGAGTATAAATAAGTAAACATAGGGACAAGAGTCAGTAAATAGAGCTTCCTGGTTCCATTAACTTTTTAGGGAATTTTCTGGTTTTAAGCATCATACATGTAGAGTCCCCTGACTTTTTAGTCTCTTTGCATGTGAATATCCAGTTCTTTTGAAACTTTCACTATTCTGCAGTCAGAGGAGAAACATTCATTCCGGTACGTAATTCAGATGTATACATGCGGGCATTCTTCTTAGTCTGGATTTCTTTGGCAGAGTGAATTTTCTGCCAAGGAGCTGCGAGTTGGAAATTTGTCGAACATCAGGTCTGTGCTGCTGGGGATAGACTGCTTCTTAATTACCTTATTTAAAGATAGCTTGGGTATCTTTGTCCCCCACTGAAGTCTATCTTGTAGATATCTCCAAATCACTGAAGTGTGCAAGGATTTTATTACTTTATCCATGTCCTCATTTGTCTAGCTGGCCCTGTTGATTTCACCACTTTACTGGGGTTTGTATTTCTTTGTTTACTTGATCTGCCAGTATTTGCACATTTTTGATTAATAATTATTTTATGTTTTGTAATACCAGTACTGTTGGAAAGACAGTCTTTTAATTTTTATGATTTCCAATTCTGACTCTGAAGGTGACAGCATTCTAATTCTGGTTAGTAGTTGTTTGTTTTTTTGAATGCTTCAGTTTCTGGTTCTAACAGATTTGGTGGTTATAGGTGAGCATATGTGAGCACACAAGAAACTTGGTATGTTAAAATGTATCAAAAATTGGATTTTAACAAAACTCAGTTATTTGATGGGCATCATTTGGTAAATGTATACAAGAAATATTAGATCATGGTTCAACTAAATTTAAACTTAGCATACTTTCAGTGATGAATTTACTCTAGTTTTTAATTTTTTTAATGTATAGCTTTGAGCTTTCAAGTAGTACTTGATCAATTCAGGTAAGGAATTAATTAATTCAGGCTCCACTGAACAAATGAATTCATTTTCTGTCCTGTATTTTGGAGCTTGTTCTGTGGAAGTATTAGCTTTGAATACCTGGATGATGTTTATTAAATCATGGTCCTGCTTCCACAAAAATTATAAAACTGAAATGCCACTTCAAGCCCTGACACTGTTTATAGAAAGAGTTCATTCCTGCCTGCAGATATGTAGGTTTAGCAGTAACATCTAATGGTTTTCATTTTATTCTTTATTTAATTCTGTATTAAAGAATTAAAATATCATCAGAATAGCACTTGATACGTAGCAAGATAGAACCTCAGCTGAAAACCAAGTGTATTTACAAGTAGTCCATGTTTGCTGGGTGGAGAGAGGAGGGAAGGAGAGATGGAGAGAACAAAACAAACTCCTAAGATGAACTGAAATATTCTCAGAAAGTAGCTGAGCTTTGGTCTTCTCTATGAAAAGGAAATATCTAAACCCAGTGGCTTAATTTTTTGGGAGTGACAAATCCCCCAGATTTTGATAATTAAAATTAACTGCCCTATACAATATTTAATTTTATGTTTAAATCCTAATTTACATTTCTTTAATTAGAGGGCCAGATGAAACAATTCCATTAGAGGGCAGTAGTACATGTAGGTACAATGTCTCATGTACTAAATACTTAGTTTACAGTCAGCTTCCTTATCACTATAAGCTGTGTTCTGTATAATTTTTGCATTCTTAGTGAAAGGCGGAGAAACATTTTCTAATATACAAATACACTAATGCACATCCTGTCATATATTAAAAAACCAAGATGAATATGACAGAAGTGATGCAAAGTACATGTAACAGCTTTCAGCACGGTAATATGCCAGCTAAAATACCAGCTCTAAAGTTGTTAGTCTTTCTGTGTTCTTTCTGAATTATACAATTTGTATATTGTATAACTTTATTTCTGGGAAGTTATGTTTAAAAAAACCCTACTTCTGAAACTCTGTTTTTCTTTATTTTATTAGCTTTAATGCTTAAGTCCACATGCAGACTTTCTAGATTTCCAGGCAAGGGATTGCAGAAATGTGCATGCTTATTCAGGCACCTTTTAATGACTAAGCATCAGTAGTGTATTGTGATTTGGCAATGATTTCTGCAAAAGATTTAGGTTTTGTATGAGTTATATCTTCTGAGACTCTTGATAATGAAATGTAAGCCATGAAAGCCTAAATATTTAGAGTCTGTTTTTATTCATACTTAAAAGTAAAGCAGTACTTTTAATTGCTTTAATAGCTTTAAGCAGATGTACCTGGCTAATATGGCTAGTTCACGTCATACCAGTTTAATACTTTACTATGTTGTATATGTCTAATCAAAGCAATACTGCAAACATACCATTTCTTCTTCCATTTTCAGTTGTGTTACTTGATACTACAGCTGCCCTTGGAGAACTAGGATGGAAAACATTTCCTTTAAATGGGGTAAGTCACTCACCATTTTGGTTTTATTGTCTTGATTTTGGCATTCTTACACTCTGGAAGTGAATGGCTATTATACCTGGGTGGTTATTGTTGCAATATAGACTTGTCAGAAAGATTTCAGTTGTTCTCAGGACTGCAGCAGCCTGTGTTATAAGTAGGAATAACAGACACAAGAATGACATGAGTACACATTATTATGACCTTCTCTTGCTTTTCTGAGTGTTAAGAATCTATCTTACTTTAAATCTGATTCTAACTGTTGCACATCATAAAGTTCCATATTAAAAATTCCTACACTGAAGGAATGTGTTATGACTACATTTTTTGTGAAATAAAAGGAAACATAATTTTTATTTTATGACTTGAAACAAAACTTTAATGATTTAAGTGAGGATTAATACAGACTTTAGCATCTGGTAAAATGGTCTCAGGTTAGCTAAATCAGAAAGACATTATAAATGTGTTAATGTCATTAAACCAATATAAACATTTAGAGAAAATATTTAAATGGTTTTGGGGTTTTTCCTGCACTGACCATTCTAGATCAAATTTTGCTATTCCAGTTTAATGTCTTACGTGGGTTCACTCTACTGTTAGCAGAGATTGCCAGGAGGCACTTGGCATGATGTACAGGGCCCCAGAGTGTTGGAGGTGTCTGGCTTACTTGGAGATGGTGTGGCCAGGTGAGCATGGGCAAGAGGAGCATTTTTACTCTTCAGAGTTCAACCATCACTACTTTGCCAGTGGCTACACTTCCAAAACCCCTCTTCCCTTTCCACCCAGCTAATGCACATAACAGAGTATCGGAGGCATTTGTAGTTTCACTTTTCAATTAAGATACAGTATACTGGAGCATTTAACACCTATTGTATCAGCTTCTAGTTCTGATGTCATTGTACATATTGTATATCACTTTTATATTAGCTGGCATTATCTCTTAATCCTTGTGTATGAGGCATATAATTACTTGCTTCTCTGAAATGAGTTAAAAAAACACTTCTGAGTGAAAAAATCATGTTTCATTTTTAGTTATTTTATTTCTTGTGATCTGTTCCAGAAGGAAGTAGAAATTGTCTATCCTCAGCACCTTAATAATCCATTTTTATAAAATGCCTTCTGTGTCTCTGCCCTCAGGGGTTTCAAGCAATGTGAGATTTCTTAATCTCACCCTATTTTCAACTTTATGGATTAGTCTTTTTCAGGTTTTTCCAGTTCTTTGTATTCCTAGACATAATTTCACTCTGTTACAAATACTTCTGTGCATACAGTTTGTAAGTCTCATGCAATCTGAGTTATAATTCTGAAAGTTTTATTTCCTTCAAAAATCCTAGACAAAACAAATACTGTCATACACTATGATGAGAAAATACAGCGAGGAATTGTTGCTTTAGAAAAAAGTAAATACTGTCATATACCATAATGAGAAAATACAGCGAGGAATTTTTTGCTCTAGCTTTGTGATGAGCTCCATTGAATTGAACAGGGAGGCTGGCATTTGGAAAGCACACAAGATACAATTTCAGTTATTCTGAAAATACAGAGTTCTTAAAAGCTTTAGTTACTCCAGTAACAATAACCACAATATAGAAGCACAAACACACCTGCACTCAAAGTTGATTTAAAACATAGCTATTACAACATAATCTATTTTGGTTGGTCATACATACCCTTACCATTGGTTTTGCAGCATACTGAGGTTTTTAGGTGTCTTAGAACCTTGGCTGTGTTTTAAGAAATGGCAGCACTTACTAGAATAGAAGGAGTTTACACTGAGTCAGTACTTGGGATTCAATTATTAGAGAGTTTCCCAAATAAATACAATTTGTTTTTTCAAAAAAGTAGCTAGAGTAAATACGTGGGAGAAAAGCAGTTTGTAGCATGAGGAGAACATACAGAATAAGGCTTCCTGGGACATAAAATAGGCAGAAGAGGCTAGAGTGAAAACTGTGAGAGGAACTGGATAAATTAAGTATGGAGAGGTATTTAAGAGAAGTGTACGTGTACTGTTAACTCAGGAAGAAAATATGTCTAAACTGTTGATGAATTAATCTAAGCTGTAAATGGGATAAAGATTCATGTGCACAATAACAAAGTAGTTTTTGAACAAACTTCTTGGGAAGTTACAGGTGACAATACATCATTTGGAGAAGCATGATCCTTTTAAAAAAGAGACTGTAAGATATTGGCCACATACAGCAGATGACTGGATATGCAGACAGACAAGGTCCTCCATTTCTCACAGTGGAATGAAGGAAGATGCCTTAGGTCAACATTCCAGCAAAGGCTGCTGTGAGCAGTAGGACCTAGTGGCAATGCTGCACCTCTGAAGCAGTGCAGAAAGAAGGAGCAAACAAAAAAACCCAAATAAATGGTGGAGACAAATGACTTATACAAAATGAGAGTTATTTCTCTCACTCACTGATAGTTATGCAGAACTGCTGATTAAAATCAATGTTTGCTGTTTTTTCAGAGTTAGCGTCATTCTGACAAACTTCATTAAAATATACCAAATGTACATTTAGGTATTTGAACATACTGAAAAATTGCATAAAGCTATTAAAATATGAAAAGTTATGTTACTTTGGCTTATAAAATATTAAAGATACTAAAGTTAAAAACTAAACTGGAATGTATTTCTAAACTGCTTCTATTTAAGTTGTTCCGGGATCTTGTACCTTACAGAAAGGTGAGAAGAAAATTGAGCTTACAATACTCATGTAATTAACAGGATATGACATTTGTATGCTTCTTCATGTCACTTCATGTATGCAGTCTCTGAAACAAAAGGCTAATGTTTGTGTTAATTACTACTTGATTCTTTTTAAAATGTAAGGCAAAACAGTGCTTTTGGAGTTGGCTGTAACGTCTATTATACTTACTGATTTAGTAAAGAACAGTAAAACTGTTGTCTTTCTGAATCTTGTGCAAACATCAGACCTGTTGTTTTATGTCCACAGTGCTATCTAATCTGAGTTACTTATCTGTCCTACTATAATTCAGAATATGGCATAATTATTGGTGTGATTAAGATTATCACTGAAGAAATCAGAACCTATTTTGTCCCATGATGGGCACATCAGCATTTTCCCTTTCCTGGAGGAGAGCGACAGGTTTTGGTTTGTTTGTGCTTTTGATAGAGGTTTTCGTTCAGATACTGCGTAAATCTTACATGTTACTTTAATCAAACTTTTTTTTTTACCTCCAGAAATCTCTGTGTGTGGTGTTTACATGTGTAAGAAAAATGTCATTGACATATAATTACTGCTCTGACAAACATTTCTGAGGTTAGGATGATGGGATGATAGTTTTTCTTGAGACTGTGACATTAACAGAAGGCATTAATTTACTGGCATATTCAGTCACAAAGAATGTTTCTATTAAATTAAATAGCAACTGAAATATTGATGCTTGGGATCGGGGTAATATTGACTATGCCTCAGAGATTTTAAACTACCAGGCTAGGGTGAAGGGGAAAAAAGAATAGGAGATATTCTTTTGGAACTTGCAGAACCTTAACCTTCATCTCCCAGACTTTTTATTTATAGTAGATTTATAACATAATGTTTTCAAGCTTTCAGCAGTTTTGGTAACCTCTAGAGGTACCTACCCAAGCAAGTGAAGGTACAACACAGTAGTTTTGTATGTGGCATTTGTATGCTGTCCCATCATTTAGCTGCAAAGATGAGTCATGCACAACTGTGTTATCCATTCCTTGGTAATAAAATATGTGATTTTATTTTTTCATTTTCTTCCCAGTTATTTGTGCAACCTTCCTGAAGCATGAGAATACAATAGTTTTTCTTACAAATGTGTTTTCTTTATTTGCTTGTCAGATTTTTTCCTTGTATTTTGAACAGGTAATAAATTAAGTGCTTAGAGCTACAAAAATGCAGCATAAAACATTAATATCTTTGAGGTCAGTAGAATCAGCTTTTGTTGATTGAGTTCCAATTTAGCTTCTCAGTGATGGGCTGTCTAAAATTTCTGCTTTAATAATGGACACATCTGATACTTCCTCTGTTCTTTGGGCTATAGTTCAAAATGACCGATTGATTTATGAAAAAGAATGTGCTATGGAATGAAAGTAGATCTTTACCCAACAAACTGTCACTCCATAACCTTGAAAATGCAGAACAAGTTTTTTTGGATTGGTACAAAAAACGGGAAGGAACCCCTTTGTAGGTTTCAAAAAAGCATGTGAATGTGAGCTAGTGGGCAGGCCAGTCGAGTTCATGAGAGCTATTAGCCAAGGTTCCAGCTGAAGTCAGTTTGCTGACCTTGGGGACAGGATCATTTTTCCTAGGTTTTCTCACTACTGCCTGTGGTGCTGTGACTGTTAGAAGGGCAGGGTTTTTTGTAGGGGATTAAGCACTGTTTAAATGGTTAATAAAGTTTTGAAAATTAAGGAGGAAAGGAAAAAACCTGAAAGCCTGACTGAAATGTAGAGGTCCACAACCTTCACTTATCCACTAGCAGTGATACTAATAAAATAATATATCTTGGACAATTCCAGCTGTTGGTTTTTTTTCCTTCTGACTTCAGTGTAACTTTTTTTTTAAATTATTATTTATTTCACATTGCATTAAGCAAAATTTGCTCATGAGCTACAGTTTGGAGACTGTTGTCATAAGGGCGTGTCTATTCCTGATAAAATTCTACCCCTACTTAACTCTAAGAATGCCTTATTTTGCATGAGGTGAATATACTCTGCAGCTGTTAATTTGGAATAAAGAGTTCTTGTTTGAAGAAGAAAATTAATAATGAAAAAATACTTTGCTTCTAACATTAATCTAAATTTTAACTTGCATGTAGCCACTTCATAAGCTCCAAAAACATTTTAAAATTAGCGTAAAAGAAGGGCAAGGTGACTCATAACACAAAGCTGTGAGAAATTATTTACATGTGGAAGAGGCTTGTACAAGCTACCGTGACTTGTCATAGTAGGCAAAATGTATAGCCTCAGCAGTAAAGAGCCTACTAGAAGTCCTCTAAATTATTTGACACCTGTGTGATGCCACTATTTTAATCCCAGTTCCCACAGTTATTTGAACAGCTTCCTTGTCAATTGGTAATTTTCCTATTGATTTATCAACAGAAGTAATTCTGTTTTGAATATCTTCTTTAGATCATACAGAGAGAAAATTAGGAAGGCAAAAGCTCAGCTAGAACAAAATCTGGCAGTTATTGTAAAGGACAACAAAAAATGTTTCTACAAATATGTTAGCAGTAAAAAGAATCCCAGGGAGAATGTCTATCC